>JAYDZE010449792.1:0-34859 GCA_034509125.1 Monilaria moniliformis
ACCGCTACCGGTCGGCGAAGAGATCGAAAAATGGGACTGAGAAAATCGAAAGAGAATGGGGCAGAAGGCGAAAGAGAACGAAAGAGAATGGGGCAGAAGGCAAAAGAAGGAGGGCAATTTTGGCAGCAAAATTGTTATAAGGTTAGGCAGATGTAGTATCTCAAGGGTGAGAACAGATACATTAACATTTAAGAACAGTGAATTGCACAGATTCCAAGACGGGCCGAGATAAATAAACATGGGCCTTGCTTTTTACAAACCAACGTACCAAACACATAAATAAACTGTTGGACTGAGATATTATATCCTAACATAGCCTTTAACATAGTCACCAAACACAGCCTAAGTGATAATGTTATGACATAGTAATAATGCATGACAAAATGACTAAATGAGTCCTAAAATTAGAGATACATAGTAAGATGCGTCTACTTAGCAGCATCAACAACATGGACTAGCATGTATAGGATGTCGCTGCCTCGTTGCACGAACTCACAGATGCAGGTGTCGTGGGCGCCTATGTTGTTAGCGCTGCACATCCTTTTCCATCCACCGGTGCACCAGAGGCGGCCATCTTTCCACTTCTTGATCGTGCTCTCCCATTTCCTCCTACTTGCATCTACCACCAACATTCTTGACTTAATCTTGAGCTTCCATCCTTCTATCATCTCGTTTGGGATGTACTACAACATCACCACATATCATATATCATATCTATATATAGAGAGAAGCGATATGCCTATGGAATAATTAAGATGAGGAAATAGTGTATTAATTACCAGCTCATTCTTGCGCAATTTTCTTGATCTCGACACAAAATAAGGATTTTTGGGTCGGATGGCCAGTCCTGATCTGAAGATGTCATGTCCGTAGTGATCGTTTTTATCATGCTTCTTCTGTCTCACTGCATAAACACCACTCGTATGCTATCACCACACACTAAATAATGATCCCATACATATATAAATGTAAGAGAATTTTGGAAAGAAAAGGCTCACAAGAAGATGAAGATGGTGATGATCTCGACTTGGACTCCTTCATCAGCATCTCAATATCATTATCCTCATCGCTCTCATCTTCAATCTCTATTACCTCTTCGTTAACCCTTTTCTTTGGAGCTTCACATTAACTAGGATTCAGCAGCCAAAAGGGAGAAAAACAGAAATGTACATTATTTAAAATCAAAGGAAGTCTCAAAGCTTACATGCATGAGTTGAGCGTAAGCCCTTGTTAGATCTAGATTTATGCTTGGTCATGCAAACTAGTTCCACTTCCTCAGATTGCAAGTCCTCTACCACATAATCTTCATCATCGTCATCATCTTCGTCTTCTTCCTCCTCATCAGTGAACTCCTGCACCTCCTCTGCCTCCTCTTTCACTCTGAATCTAGGACAGCCTACGCCGTTCTTACCACAAGCATCACGTCCAAGCAATATGAAGTCGAACAAACTATCGTGCTTGTATTCAAATGCCACAATATCCCCAGGCTCCAAATGATTTTCATGATAAAATTGAGGCCACCCCTTGTCAAAATAGAAGCCATTTCCACCTCTCTCCACCTCTAATGTCCACAAATTTTTGTCGACGTCTCTGAGGGTAACTATGCGACCTAGAATTCCTTGCATCCGTGGAATACTCTCTGGAGGAAATCTCTGCATCGAAACAAGGATCCTTGATCTATTTTCAAATACATTTCCTCAATTAACACTTCGAGTAGCCTTCAAACAAAACAGATATCAAATAATTTAACCAACTGTTTTGTTCATTCATAATGAGAGGGATCTTGTTGATTTAAGAAAAGATTTCATATACTTTTTCTACTCAATTTTACTCCAAGATGAAAAGAAGGGAAAACACACACACACACACACACACACACTGGAGATCCAAGATTAGTGACTTAAAACAAGCCCAAACCACATAAAACAGGTTAAATCATACTACCACAAAACAGAGGAGACAACCTTAATATCTCAATCTATTCTTGTTTGAAAATGTTAAGATACAAATATGATTCTTGTTGAGATACGAGGATGCAGACAACATTTATTATCTTTTCTTTTGTATGATTTAGTTTGTTTCAGTGCAAATTCTTGATTAGGTATCAAAGACCAATACAAACAAGCCCACAGAGAATTTAAAATTTTATAGTTACAAAATTAAACACCTACCTAATCCTAAAGATACTTGGTTTTCAAAAGTAAATTCCTCAAAAAACAACACAGTAATACTCAAAGATAAGAAACATCTAACCAAAAAAAACCAAAAGGAAAGAAGAGAACCATCTTGAGAAAAGAAATGGATACATACCATTCTTTTATCAGTTGAAATGACCTTGAAGAAGCTCAATTCCTCTTTTATTGCTAGAGATTTGGCAACACATCGGGTCCTTTTCATTTGAAAACTAGAAGCAAAAAATTAAAGTTATATAAAATTAATCCACCACCAAAAAGAAAAGAAAAAAAGTAAGAAGAAAAAGAAGAAGGTGCGAGGCTATACCGGGTGGTAGCTACGTAAAAAAAAAACGTTTAAATTCCAGCAGAAGAAGAAGAATTAATTAACTCGATGGTGAGAGAGAGAGAGAGAGAGAAGTATGGGGAGCAAACGGTTCATGTCAGCCCGCAGCTGCTCTACATCCACAGAGGTAGACCCGTTTTCTCTTGTTGAATCCAAACTAATTAAGTAATGCAAAGACAAAACAGATGAAGAATGGGGAGCAAAAGCAAGCAGAGAGAGAGAGAGTTCTTTTGAAGCTGTGTTCTTGCTTTCGTTTTTTTCGTTTTTCATTCTTTAGTTTTTTTCGAAAAATGAGAACCAATCAATTAAATTACTGAAACTAGTTCGACTGATCGACTCCCAAAGAGAATTTGATCGTTTTCCCATATAAAGTATTTCTCAAGAAGAAACAAAAGAAAAACTTTTTTAGTAGATTATTTTTTAATAACTAGACATAAATGAGTAATTAAAACCAAAAATAAACATATCAATAATTTCTAGAAATTTTCTCACAACTACTAATAGCTCCTTTAACTCTAAATAAAATAATGATGATAAAGTACAATTTACTTGGTAAGACAATTTATTTCCAGCTAATAGTTTGAGAGTTCCAATCATTTTGAATAAGTGTATAAATCTAATAAAATAAAATAAAAACTAAATAAGATACTAACATACCACAACAAATAAACATTGTCTATGTAACACAAGATATTGTAAGATTACAGAAAAATGTACTGTTGAGAATATAATTATATTACAATTAAGAACATATCCCCTACTCCAAAAGAAATTAATAAGAAAAATCACTCCAAATCAAACACGTATGAGGAATAAAGGATTATTAACAAATGATGAAGCACTTTCTCTTTTATCTATTTCCATATATAACAGTGATGTTAATTTTTTTCTTAACAATACGATGAAAATTACAAAGCTGCATCATTCATCATATCTAGATAAGCATCCTCCTAATCTTGTGCAGGTGGATCCACCCAGCAGCCGTGTTCCTTGATCAGCCTATCAACGCGTCCATTGCTCCTTCCACGGCAATGCCTCGTTGCACCACGGTCTGAACTCTCCATATAAAAAAACCCAATACATGAAACAAAGGGATCAGCAGATTGAAAGACATATTTCTGAGGAAATCAAAGTCCTGATCCGTGGGTTCCAATAGGGTCACGTCTCCCAGTCCATCTACGAGAAGGGCTCCTGCATTTGTCCCAGCACCAATCACCCAGTCATCCCTACCAATGCACACAAAGTAACCCATCTAAGTTTTATTAATCTCAGATTCTCAGCTAAGCAAACTGATGTTAGTTCTGATTTACCTGTGAACATTTTCGGGGAATCTTATATGATGAATCGCCGGAAACTCCAACGAGTTCTCCGAAAGATACTCAAAAAGCCTGCAATCAACAAGGTCATCAACCCAAAAATTGTGATTAAACAAACTTTTTACATTTTGAAAATTACCTCCTTGCAGCATGGACTCTGCTAGTCTTCTCTTCAGTATATGGTAGGTGATGAAGAATCATAATAGCATCTGTATTCTTGAGAATCTCTAGCTCATCTAGAGGTTCGTTGCCCCGTACAGAGACTACTAAACGTGTCCCTGAATCATCACTAATTTAGTACTCATAATCATTTACACAATTTGGTGTTTGAGATTAGGACAAAGTGCACACCTTGGGGAAGAAGCTAGTGAGCGCCAGAGGAGAATTCATCGAGGGTACCATAACGAGGGCATTGGGTAATGGCTTCGTCAACTGCTCCGAAAGAGGAGTTATATAACTCCCATACTAACGTCTATCAACCGTTTGAGAGCAAGTCTCTGACATTATTGCAAGACGCAATGGTGAACAATAGAGATTTATAGATGTAAGATGGAAGCTCCGGTCCAAATGAAACGAGGCTTACAGCATCTTTATCGTCTAGCGGTGGAAGCTTCTTAAGGTGCCTGATTATTCAATAATAACAACCCCTCAACCTTTTGCTAAATAAAAAATTGAACATTTTAGAAAAAAAGGGATAATATCTATTTCTGTTGGAGCCATTACCACTCCTTTCTGCAGCCTAGCAGCTTCCATACCAAGATTAGCCAATCTGTTACACGGATCAATCTCTTCCTCCGGAGGTTCGGTTAGAGAAACGCGAATTGTATCACCTAGACCATCCTGAATATTTAACATAAATCTTGAGAAAACTACAGCAACTGAGGATATCAATTAAGCAGGTCTTACATTTCCTGATTTTGATGTCTACTTTTAATGTGAAAAATCTAGTTTTAGCAAGAGAAGGTAATATTTTCAGGTTGAGATAAATGTCGAAATGCCATTTCATGGACATATACCTTAAGAAGTGGCCCAATGCCAATGGAAGATTTCATCCGGCCGTCCCTCACCAGAAGGGGTAATCCCAACCCGAAACATTCATATCAGCAACCAGAAGGCGGTATGCCTGGACCATGATAACAGGGTTGCTTGCTTTCACTGATAATACAAAATTGTGGAAGTCCAGTTTCCGACAAATCCTAGCGTACTCAAATGCAGATTTAACCTGTTACATGGTCAGATGGGTACTAGAACTGCCAATATATAGAAACTCTGCTTCGAGTTACTTACCATTCCTCTCGGAGAGTCTCCATAATAGCTCATAATACGATCTGATAGGCTACTGTGGTTAGTCCCAATGCGCATTGCCCGTCCATACTTTTTACATTTTTCGACCAAAGGGTGAAAACCTAATTGGAGTAGAAACATCCACATATATAACCTCATATTTGTATAAGTTACTGTGCTTGGTATTCATCTTGTAAAGCCACACACATACTTTGTCAATATGCTCGAGTTCTTTCTGATAATCATCTTCTGTGTACTCCAGCTCTTCAAACCGTGCTCTCCTGTCAGCTAATTATATTAATCTAGTTAAGTTTAATCAGTAAACAAAACATCTTTATTTTTCACTAAGTGAAAGCAAATAGAGAAAAAGTGTTGCGGTTGAAAAGGTACCAAAATATCCTAGATTAACACGAATTTTATCAAAGCATTCAGCAACTAGCATTGCACAGGTGGGGCGAAGTGAATATCCGCAACCAGAGGGATGTTGTAGCTGTGCATATAAATTGGATCTATGAGCACTAGCTAGTAATACATATAGATATAAAATTTTTATATGCATTACTCCTTCTGAACAAGAGCATTTTTAATTTCAAAGCATGCATCGGCTTCTTTCCTTCCTTGAACAGTTATCCTAACGATATCTGCTCCCCGGTCTGCTATTCTCATTACCTGTAAATATAACGATTCGACTAAGCACATGAAGAAGTAATGATCAAATTCCTAAAACATTGATATCTTATTAGTTGTTATTATAAAGTGAAATTTCTTCTTCCAACAACAGAAAACATCTTCTAATATGGAAGGGATAAAATTAAAAGAAAAACTTCAAGTTCGCTAGAAATGTTTTAGCATTAAGACCTGTTCAACTGTAGCAGCTACATCCTTTGTGTCTGTAGTGGTCATAGTTTGAATTCTGATGGGATGCTCACTACCAAGAGCCACATTTCCCACCATTACCGTGCAGGTTTTTCTCCTTATTGTTTTGTGTACCGATTCACAATATTTCTGTCTTGGAACTACATTCAAAAGTTTTATGAATCAGGCTGGGGCGGAGCCTACTGAAATTTCATCAGATAACTACTAGATCAAACAAAGAAAGCAAGTTCAAATTAAGTTGCATTCCATTTTATAATGCTTTCTACTCCACCTAAACAGAGCACAAACCGATCATACGAGCTTTCCTCTTTTTATAATTGGTCCAGCCATGTAAAAACTATTGATGACCAATCAATTCCAACAGTGAGAACTACTAAACACTCTGTAAGGAAAAGGAATAAATTTGTTCTGGCCTTTGCAAATAAACAAGTATACTTAATAAGGGGCTTCCATCTGATGCAGGCTCGACTTCAACAGTGTTTGTGGAATTTCTGATTACAGGAACTTCCTTGGTACGTCGAAATTTAAGCCTTTGCAACTCAGACTCTTAACAAAATCCCAACTTTTTGCAAAGCCAATCCCCTGATGATACGAAGCTGGAACAGCTCCACTCGCCATTTTCACCACCGCCTACCTTCCAAAACACAAATCACAATTTCCATTTCTATTCATTTCAACACACGCACACACACGCACGCAGGAGGAGGAGGAGGGGGAGTTGAATCATCATATCACAGCATTCAAATGCAAGAAGCAAGAGAAGCAGAAGTGTCAAATCAGAACACACAAATCGATCCCCTCCAAGACACATAATACAAAAAAAGAAGATAAATCAAATCAAAGGAAAAAAAAAAAAAAACACAATTCCTTAAACTAATCAAGAACCATTAAATTAACAATGGACTTTATTTTTAAAAAAAAAAACGATGCAGGAAAAAAAAAACAAGCCAAAGTCCGTAGTGACAAACAGAAAATTCGAGAAAACATCTTACAAAAACTTAGTTGAGATGAATGATGATTGAAAGAGCTTCAAAGGGCGTCGTTGAAATTAAATTTGTAGGAAAATAGAAGCAGAATATGCGAATCATATAGTTACGAGAATTGGGGAGAGGTACTAAGGAAGTGATAGCTAATAAGCTGACAAAACTGACTATTCCATACAAAATTCTCAACAAACATATGGCACTCGCAAATTTTTGGGCTCTACATATAGATCATATTTGTGACCCTACAGTTTTATTTTGTTATATTTTGGCCTACTGCTTCTCTTAAGTGGTGTTTGCAGTTTATGTTTCTTCCTAATGTATTCTATTTTTCAAAAATTAAATTAGAGTGATCAAAATTTTCTTGAGTGATGGCAATAGTTTCGATTTGGAAAACAAGAAAACTTACTTCAAAAAATGAGTAGGAAAATGAATTGTATTATTCATGAATTATCATCAAAATACAATCTGTGAGCCAACTAGCAAAAGTAGTTACTAAAATTTATTTTGTAATGTTTATAAGAAAAAGATAAAGGATCATTTCTCAAAAATGAAAATTTGCTAAAGTGCAATTTTCAACAAATGAATTTAGTTGATTTATTAAATTTGTGTTATATCTAGAAAATCATGCATTCCATCACTTGGCAATTTTATTGGGTGTGTAAATTCATTAACTACAAACATATACTGTTTCATTGGTTCATTAGCAGATAAATTTCCACAATTGGCGTTCCATGTGTCGTCTACCTATTAGTAAATTTTAAGTAATTGCCTTTCGATTCTATGATAATACTTCATATTATGGGTTGAATAGTGAATACTACAAAACTCATAAGTTTAACTAGATTTATTTTCAAGTAAAAGATGAGCTTTTTTTCTTTTCAATTAAAAATTTATCAAATTTGAGAAATAGTCAATAACAGTGTCATTTCTTTTTTCTTTTTTGCTTAAAATTCCTTATAAGATTATACCCCTCAAAAGGAAAAAGAAAAATAATGTAATGCCTTACACGTTCACTTACGTGTTTCTGATTTCGTTATTAATTATTTTGACGATAAATCTGTTACTAGTAATTATTATGCATGTATTGCAATCGAATTGATTATGTATAAAATGTCATTAGAATACATGATAAACCATGAAGAGAAGAGTAATACAATATAATCAAAGTGAGAAACATTCAAATGTGGAAATTGTGAATGCGGTCATGAGACACTATTTTCTTCTACTAGAGCGTATCTCTCAAGGATCGCAATTGTCTCCTCCTTCGCACTGCCAACATGATGCATATGAAATAAGATATAGAAGTTGTCGATCATTTTAAATATTTACGTATATTTATCATATAAGATAGTCTGACGAATCAAATATTTGGATCCAAACTCATAATCCCAAAAGTGTCATATAATATTTGGATCCAAGTCTTGACCCGCCAGACGCAAGTATATAAATATAGGATGTTTACCTTCCCGGTCTCAGAATCTTGAATTCCCCTGGTTTGGTAAGATCGACGACTGTTGATCCTGCACGCCCCGATGGAAGCAGCCCGCCGTTGTAAATGCACGCACAATGCTGCCAAAGGTTCTCAAAATCTTTCACATCCACACTACTAGGCTGCCCGCTAAGGTTAGCACTCGTGAGGGCCAGGGCACTCTGTGAACCACGAGCAATTAACCGAATGAAATCACAGTCGGGCACTCTCACACCTATGCTGTCCAGACCAGGGTTTAAAGACTTTTCAAGGATGCTTGAATCCCCTGACACGTATTAACAAAGAGGCAGGAATGCATCAACTACAAGTAATATGGTGGAAAAAAGCATGAAATTCAAAAGTTGAGATGATAATTCAAACATCAAGAAGAGCAATCAAGTCGACTCCACAAACTAATAATGACTAATGAAGACTTTCGTCTCAACTACCTCGTCTTAAAACCACTGTTACCGGTCCAGGAAGCAGCGAATCAAGCAACCCGAGAGGCAAATGGTGAGTAGTGGCGAAACGTTGTATATCTTGGACATCCCCAACACAAATAGCTAGAGGACTAGTATGCTTTCGGCCTTTGATCTCATATATCCTGTGCACAGCTTCCATCGAGCTGCAGCATCCAGCAGTCAAAGATAAATATCGAGCCACCAATCTAAGATAAAACTTATGCAAACAGTCACAAACACATCTCCTTCCCTTTCTAACTCTTTTTGTCACATTTCACATCAGATATGATCAACATCATTCCTAAGCATAAAATTACATAAACAAATAAATCAAGTATACTTTTCCACATCAGTGCAAACAGAATACACAAAAACAGCAATAACTGAATAAAGATTAAAACTTGGTAACAATCTGAAAAACTTCCAAGATTCACTTGACTGAAAGCTTAGAAATTTGAGAAGCAGTGTTAACACCAAACAGACATCAAAGACAGCATAGTAGAGAAATTAACGGCTAAAAAGGAGTTAAAAAGTGGGGGTTAATGGAAAGAATATGATAATAGGGATATACCAAGCATCACAAGCAAAGCCATAAAGGGTGTCAGTTGGGACAGCGATTACTTTTCCGGCCTTGACAGCTTGGATCGCCTCTCCTGCATAATCTGCAGTTGCCAGCCGCACTAATCCCGTTGTCGGATGCTCCACAGTTTTCTCATTACATTTCTCCAAATCCCAAGCCATCCTACTCGCAGTCGCAATACTCCTCCTACTTGGGCAAGTAGGCAGCCTCCGCACCCCTTTTGCCAAAACTAATTACTAGGCATTTAATCAAACATATCCAAGACATATTAAAACATAACACAGATCATGTAGACCTAAACCCAAGTTGGAAGATATAGTCGTTAAGTTGCAGTGGAAGCATACATATATACATATATGCAGAGAGAGAGAGAAAGAGAGAGTACGTGTGGAGCGTTGAAAGAGAGAGGTGAAGAGAAGGGGCAGAGATTGAGGCTCAGCGAATTTTGTCGGAACTGTTGATCTCATCAGATTTCCGCCTTGTGGCTGCTTTACTGAATCGCAGAACCCCAAATTCATAGATAACTAACAAGAAAAGGGAAAATTAGGTCAATAAATTTTGCATTTTGGTCCTTTAACTTTTAAAACATTAGTCGAATGGTTCGTAAGATTTAAAATTTGTGAATACCATCCTCTCGTCTGATCTGATCATTCTCTGTCCATTAACAGAAATGGCTTTATGATCAAACGAAACCAGAAGCTTTTCCACAAGAAAAACATGACCTCAATAGGACCGATTCACCAAACAAAAATGCAATCTTTAAACTCGTAAAGCCAAAATCCTCTTCTTCAGAAATAATAAACTATATTGAACTTTTACGTGTTGGGAAATGGTGGAAAGCTTACAGAGACCAATGCTGACTTCGTCGAACGAACCGAGGAAGAGATAAAGGAACCTGACAATGGCCCTAAATCATTGACGAAAATAACAAGCGAACTTAAACAAGAAGAAACTTCGGATGTTCGGTCGCCTGAAATAACGAAAAAGATGGAAGATAAGGGAGATTGAAAGGAGGAGATTTTGCGTAATGGATCAATTGGAGAATCAACAAAGAAGAAGAAGAAAGTATATGAGAAAGAGCTCGGACCGCCGGCGACGGCGGGATGGGACGGCGGAAGAAGGGCGTCGATTAAAATTTATTAATAGTTAATTAAATTTTAATAATAACTTTAATTAAATAAATAAATGGGTGGGACCTGCCGCACCCAAGACTTCCCTTCAATTATATACTAAAGAAAAAAGGAATATGAAAAAAAAAAAAAAAAAGAGATAGTAAAGGTTCATCTAGTGTACCATTGTGAATTTTCATGCTTTCCAATTAAGTGGTGAATCTTGTGATTTCACTGCCGTAATAGGTAATGAGGTTTCATTTTACACTTTCTATACTAAATCTTTGTATTTCACTATTAGCAATGCATCTAATATATATAAATAAGATGACATAAATATACACGTGACATGTACTGATGAAATGAAATATAAAATGTAACGAATCAAAATAAATAATTAAACTCATAATAAACAGAGCAAAACACCTTTTTGTAGGAAAGAATTTAGACTGCTGCAACAGCAAGAAACAACCATGCACCAATTCAACAAAAATTGATGGGAAAACTAAGCGAATCGAGCAACTGCATGATCAAACTCTCTCTGCACTACTCATACAAAATTCTTCATTTCCACATTCTTGTTAAGCTAAGTTACTAAGTATATATCACAGTTCAACAACTAAAAAATCTGCTATTCTCTTCAAACACGTAGTATATAACAACTCCTCTCTAACTTGAAGCAAAACCTTAGATCCCACTAAAAGTCTCTGGATTCTCGGCCTCGCCTCCATGCTGGCGAGGGCGCTGACTGGGATGCAGCATCATCTCATCACCTACATTACTCTGATGCCTAGCAACGTCTCGTCTCCTTTTCCACCTCATCACCTCAACGATGAGCGAACTGCCACTCATCGCCACACCAAATCCAGCAAATATGGACAATAGAATTGCCAGAACTGCTTGCACATGAACCTGCAAACCATTGGACTAATCAAACTTGTGTTTTCAACAAAAAAATTGTGTTTATTAACCCCGTTTCATACAAGTTAAAGAAGAAAGTTTCTTAATACAAAACAAGTATTTTTACCAAGTTGTAGAAAATATGAGCGAAGAGAACCACAAGGGCGAATTGCGTTGATGCATATACCCAAACGAATCTTCTCTTTACTGGAAAAAGCACATCACGTTAGCCTTCTTTGAGGTTACTGTATGAAGTGGAAGTTCTATCAAATGTTGCAGCCTATTAGTTCTAAGATTAATACAATAGTGTTTAGCTTCATCTTCCATTGGTAAAGATTCATATAAAGAAAAGCAAATTAACTTTGGGTGCACATTTGATGCGTAAGGTTTTAGGCATATATATGAAATCTGGTTTGTGTGGGGGTGTGACGCACCCATTGTTGAAGACGTCATGGATGCAAGGAGGCCGAGTACACAAGAAAATGGAAGTGATATGGCGATTGCACTGCTACCCATTTTGCCAACCTGAAGGTGAAGCAGATTTATGAGCATGGAATAATCTCAAATCTATAGTTAAATAGAATGAAAGAAGGCCTTACCAAAAGCTGCTCAAGAAAACAGAAGTAGGCCAGCATACTCACAATTACAAGAATTGGTACTTCATGCCAAACCCTGTAATAAAACAAACTAAATAAATATTAAAGAGACGTTGCAAATATGCATACATTGCCTTTTTAAAGAGTATAATTCCACTAAATGAATCTCATATGCTGCGAAAAAATTAGTATTTTTAGTTCCTTCTGCTTTGTTTTTCTGTATCCTCAAAAAAGTGAATTACATAAATATTTGTTAGAGATGAAGGTGCGCTTGCCTGTACCCATTGATCTCCAAATCTGAATAGCTATTGAGGGCTGCAGTGCGATTTATACAGCTTTGCATACGTAGAAGTGTGACAGGTAGGTTTCTAACTTCTTGCTTGCAAACTTCACAGGTCTTGTTCCCTTTGAGGGCAAACCATTTGACGGCACATTCTTGATGAGCCAGAGCCAGTTCGCCTTTGCAGCTGCATTCCATTTTAAGGGTCTCTCCACCTTCACATAATTCAACCAAGCAAATCCGACAAACAGCTTCCTCTTCAGGTATATCTTCACCATTGGCTTCACTGTTTTCTGCAAATCATCGCCACTTCACAAATGAGCATAAAAGCAAAGGACTTGTTATATCTCCGGAACTTTACAATGTAAAATTTTCAGTCTCAATGCTATGCAGACATGAATATGAATCGATACAAGTACATGTTTTTAGAAAGAAAATTTATCTGTTTTATTCTGATAAAAATGATGAAATCCTTATAAGTTATAATGAAAGTTCATCAAGTTTTTAAAAAAGAATAATGATGCCTTATATATATGTTGTTCTATCTGTAGAAATGCTTCTAGTACTCAAAAGAAGACAAGGAAGCACATGAAAGTTACCATCATCTACATTTGTGGCGTTTGGTAGTTGAGGTTGACCATCCTTGGTTAGCCTAGGTGTGGATGGGATAATACGAAAGAAGGTATCCATTTTTCGGGTGCCTTTTTCTTTTCTGATCACCGGGACAGAAAGTGACCTCGACATGCGCCTAACTCCTTTTGCCTACAATATATAATGAAATAGAAACCAAAACTCTAATTTAATTCAAATACACCATTAATTAACAATCATGTTCCAATTCAACAAAGTTGTTTTTCTTTGAGTTGAAAAAAATAAATTCTTACATCATCAGCTGCAGGAGGACAGATTACATGCCCATTTCCACCGTGGGAAGAGCCTGGATTTGAAATTGCTATCGGGGTTACTGGCAACGAGCATGCCCTCTTCGCCCTAGGAGTAAACATCTTTGAAAATGACCATGATCTTGACAGGGATGGCTTATCTTGTGAACCACCTGTGATTGAAGAGACTGAATCATTGTTGGCTGCCTTATTGAAGCCCTTTGGCAGGAGGTTCCGGATGGATGACCTGCCTCGTGTTGAGGATGGTCCGGGTGATCCATATGGTCTTGAACCAGAAGGACTAGGTGTTAGGAGGAAGTTCACTCTCTTGGGGGTGGGAGTTGGTGTGGGTAGCGGCATCTTTATTTGAACGAATTCTTGACGAGATACTTCCAGTGATCTGCTAGGTATCTCCAAGAATAGGTTCGATTTTCTCCACTGTTTGCTGTTTGATGTTTCTTCAGCCATTTCCAAAGATTTTTCCAGCTGAGGAAAGGAACACAAGTTTGATTGCTTATTAAAATGAAGCACAGGTTATATGATGATCTTGCAAGCAGACAAGTTGGATAAAATAAATATCAATTGATAGTATGTTGAAGGAAGGAGATTTCTTTAATTCAAGAAAGAGTTTCAAATCAAAACAGCCATTTCCCAGTAGCAAATTAAGCAAATATAAAATTATGTTAATAAACACTGGTTTAGGGAATAAAGCGATAAGAGCTACCGACGTTCAACTATCACACATGACTTCATAAGAAGGTGAGATGAATTGACCAGTCCTTTTCTTGCAAATTCTAACAACGTAATACTGTCCTACTAATCACGATTCTAGTTCTTGAATACACTTTTTTTATAAAAACAAAAGTTCTTGTTAGAACAGTTGGTCTGCACACTATGATTGTCTGAGAATAAAGTAAGATGCTTGGACACGAGGTCCCGAAACAGAAAGCTCAACAACTTGAATAAAGCTTACAAACTCAAGATCATCAGCAGCAAAAGAGAATATTAATAAAAAATCCCAAAAATATTTGATTTAAATATCTGCTTAATATGACAAGGGCTTAAACACTCCGCTCTGAATTCAAGGCGTTTAGAATGGGTAAAGGAGAAAAGGGGAGAATAGAAGCTAAAGTAGTAAGGCAAGATATGTACAATGTACAAGTCTCTTTCTGTTCATGCAATCTGCAGTGCAGATTGCAGATTAAAAAAATGATCAGTATACATATTATGAGGAAACAGAGGTGAGAATGAAGATGATCACTTTATACCTTGTGAATTGGCACAGCAAGCTGTGGAGGTTTCGATGGAGTAGTAGCTGCATCATTAACAGCCCAGTTATTGTGTTGTGCATCCATGATTTGATCAAGTGAAAAATGGTTCTTCACCACATTGCTTCAACTATATATATTTATATACAGAAATAGTATTAAAAGAAAGAATTTGGAGGTAGGAGTTTGGCGCCACTGCCACATCTATTTCATAGCACTTGCAAAGTGCGGCTTCGCTTCACTCTTCACTAACTTCAGGGGTGGGGTGGGATGGGGTGGGGTTGGACCTCTTCTTAATTAGAGATTAATCTCATTCTATAACTATACTATTATACAATTGGGTTTTATCTTAGGGTATCTGCAACGGGTCTCGCTGCCGTCCCATTCCTAAGGGACGAGCCGGCGAGGCCGTGTTGCTGGCGGTGGGGCGGGACAGGCGCTGCACAAGAGAGGGAAAGAGGGCAAATCACCTCGCCACTCGCCTTCCCGTTCTCCTCCAATCACCAGCGGCAGTGTAAACCACTCGTTGTGTCTTTTTTTTTTTTACTTTAAAAAAAAATCAACAAATATTTGTTTAATTCATTATTTTATATTAATTTTCAATTTCATATATCTATTTAAATTACGATATTTCAAAACTTAAAATAAATGATTATAATCTTGAAAATTATGATTTTAAAATAAATAAATAAATAAATATAAACTAATTTACTAATATTTAAAGACAAACCATTTTACTAATATATGAATATTCAAAGACAAGCCACTTTGTTGCATGTTGCCCGAAGATCAGATTGGCCTCCATAGAGTTTTCATATTCTTGGCCACGTAAATCATTTGTTATGGCTTGCTAATTTTAGCTACAAATCTTATCTCCACTTTTAATGTTTTGGATTAGTATGAACGTCTCATTTTTTTTCTTATCATTTTCATTGGTACACACTAACTTGATGTAAATTCAAGTTTAATGTGAGAAAGTGAACCAACAATAAACCAATTCTTTTCTCCAACATAATTAAATTCCTTGTCAGCCAATTCAGAATGATAAGTGTTACGAACTCGGTCATGCACTTTCATACGAACGTATAATATAATGAAAGAAGTGTTCATCAACATTGTTCACATTCACTTTAAAACAAACTCTTGTCTCCATCAATAATTTCATATATTTGTCTTCTTATTTACCAAATCAGTTTTGAGATTTTGACGCCGGTGTACTGTTCAGTCTTTTGCATATACACGCTTTCCTCATAAATTTTAGTATTAATCTTTTATAAAAATTAATCTTCATCAGTTCATATTTCAATAGTGCAAGTTTTTAGAATCTTATTCAAATTCGCATTTTTAATTAAATTGCATATTCAATTTAATTAAAAAGTATATAATAAATATAAAAAATAAGAAATGATTTAAAAAAGAGATTAAATTCACGAATAGTAAATTGTGAGTATCAAGGAATGAGTAAGAAACTGAGGAAAAAATGGTGTGGTGGCCATTTAAAGGATGACTAAGGAACACTCATTATGGATGCCCTTATGTTGGATTGAATTGTATTATTAATCATTTTTGTTGGGTTCATTTAACAAAAAACTTAGATATCTAAGAGTTGAAAAGAATGGTTGTTTAAAAAACTTATAATAGATATTAGAGTATGAGTAAACCAAAATATATGGAATAAACATACAAGATAAATCAATCCGGAGGCCATGTTGTCATAGGTAGGCGGTGTGCTCCAATGTGTCAAACACTTTGTCTTTAGTTGCTTTCGTTGACTTGGGTCAACCATTGGTGACCGTTTTCTATGTAATTTTCCATCTTTATTTATTACTTGTTTGAATTGAATTTCACTTTTATGCCTACCAGGACCACACCACACCCCTAAACCATGGACACCTGTATTCCAGACTCTATTTTTATTTTCATTTTTTTTAAGACCAAAACTAATATTCATCAGACAACACCGTTTTATTTACGTTAATTGTAGGAACGGTTGAGAATAAACTTAGTTCGTGATATTGTTGTTGAGTTGAGCAATACTACAAACATGTAATTTAATGGTATTCCTCGCCCATTTTAAGAGTGAGAGGTCGGCGTTTAATATTCATTTCTCTTTCCAAACTAAGTAACAGATCAAATAAAATAAGATAAAATGTGTGGACCAAATCAATTCAACTTATTTTTCTTGATCATTCAACTTTGAGTTCTCAATTTTGAGGATCTTAGTGGTAGAATGCGTATGATATATATTATTAAAACATACATAGTAAACTGAATTCGATTTCTTGATGCCACTTACTCCAAGAAATCTCTGTATAACTTGTTCAATCTCCTAATGCATAAAGCGAATTGGAAAAATTAGAATGAAGTTGAAGTGACAATGCGGCGAATCATCTTACTCTATTCATAACCTACATTCATTTATCATCTCTTCTCTTTAACTATTCATAGGCTTCATATCACTTGTTTATCTCATTATTTACTCAAAAAATAACACCAACAACCTTGATTTGGGGTGTCCGTTGCGATTGAGGAGCTTGAGAAGCTCGTCTACCCAATAAGGGGCATTCGATCCTTTGTCCTCGAATAATCATATGTTGTACAATATAATGTACGCATACATGATATCGACAAGCACTTTCCTATACCACACACGCTCCGAACCTTTGACGATCGCATACCGTGCTTGAAAAACGCCGAAAGTTAGTACCATGTCTTTACGCATCGACTCATGTTTCTGCAAAAAAAAAAAAAGCTCTTTTTGGGCTTGATTTGACACGAATAGGACTTCACGAACGTCGGCCACCTTGAATAGATGTCATCGGCGAGATAATAGCTCATATTGTAGTGAGGTCCATCGACCGTGAATTGTATCGCCGTCCCCTACAATTCATATCTCTAATTTCCTAATTAAATCAGTCTAAAATAGTCCATCTCATGTTTCTGTATTCATGAAATCAATTCAAATAAATTTAAATATTATCATATCTCAGCTCGACTCAAGTTAATTCCACCCTTTGCATAACGAGTTAAGACCCGTCCTATCTTCTGAATCGTTTTTTATGAACATGCATTCGGCCCAAACAGAAAAATGTTGGGATCGATGGCAGTGGTAAAGGGGAATTCTTGCTTTTTAGCAAATGAGTCATCATCAGACACGATTCTGAGATAAGGCTTTCAAATGGACGAGGATTTTTGTGACTCGTTTTATGTAATAGAATCTCCCAACTAGTATTATTTTATGTAAAGCTGTTTTCGAGCTTGAAATTCAATTTTTTGCAACTTAAAGTATGTATTTAATGTGTGATTTGGACCTTTGCTTTTTCTTTTATATTCCCCCTCTAAAATAATATTGGAGAAAAAGGTGTTCTTGCTCCCCACTTCCCACTTACTAGCGAGCATCTCTTATCAAGCGCAAGTCCCATTCAAAAATTCATCTTATTTATAAATAGATCTCAAAGAAATGATTAATTTAATGGAGAAATAAAAAAAGGCAAGTAGGTATTGGTAGATATAAGACATCCCTTTCTCAAGTCCAATCAAATAGTAGTTGATCGAATATTGGAGAATTGGATTGTTTAATAATGAACATATTATCTAATCTGATTGTTTGGTTAATCAATATTTATTAGAGCATTCTCAATGCATGCTCTGCAGCCCATTTTTCCATGACAAGTTGGGCATGAGACGCGTTTCTATAAATACCTCATTTTTTCCACATCATTTTCACATTATTCATCTTCTCATTCTTCATTTTCTCTTAATTTTCTCTATTTCTTCCACATTTCTATCCAACCCTCTTACCAATTATGAAACCATACTATGATGCTGATGTTAACAGTTCAGATAACAAGAGCGTGAACAATCTTATTTCGATGATTCAATCGGCCACTGCGAGTTATTTGCAGCCTCTGTCAGCTTCGGTGGAGGCTCCTAAAGTCCGATCCAAGAGATATGTGTAATGGGAACGAGAAGTTGCCGCCGCCCGGCTCGTGGAAGATTATTTCTCCTACGAACCGCAATGGGATGAAGTTGTATTTTGCCGCCAGTTACGTATGCGCACGGATATATTCTTGCGATGCAAATACCTTGGCGCCGCGTGAAGAATACTTCCAGTAAGGTGAAACGGGCTCAGGCGGAAAGGTCTTTCAAAGCTACAAAATGTGTACATTGAAAATACGACAACTCGCGTCCGGCAGAACTTCTGATATGTTCGACAAATATTTGCACATCACCGTGAACACAAGGTGAAATGCTTGAACATTATGCTATGCAGGGGTGAACAAAATATCCGTAATCCGAATAACCGACCCGAATCAAACCAAAATATTAAATTTGGTTCCGATTTTTTGGATTTTCGGATCAGATCGGATTCTTTTCTCTTCAAATTTCAGATTTTCGGTTTGTTTCGTATTGATTTTTTTAAAACCGAAAAAATCCAAAATTTTGAATTATTTATAATATATATAATTTTATTTAAATACTATATTTAAATAAAATTATTTTATTCAAATATTATTTTATTAAAATGTTTCTAGCCTAATATATACAATAATTAAGAAATTTTTATTTCGAATTTTTGGAATTTTTTTGATATTTCGGATTTTTCGGTTAGGTTCGGATTTAGTTATAAAAAATTTGGATTTTCATATATTTCGGATGGGTTCGGATTTCTATTCTCTCAAATTCAGATTTTCGGATCGATTCGAATTATGCAAAAATCCGATTTGAAATCCGTATGCTTACCCTTAATGTTAGGGCATTCACGATGCATTTGGCGCAGAATATTTGAGGCGCCCACAAGCCATAACTACTAGCAATTGCTCTTTATGCATGAGGTACACCACAGTTTTCCTAGCATACTTGGTAGCATCGAGTACAGCACTGGCAGTGGAAAAATTGTCAAATGGCCATGTAGGAGCGAATATACTAGCGGCCGACTCCTCGAGCTCCTCAACTGCAACGAGCACTCCAAATCAAGGTGTGTTGCAAGTATTTCGGGAATATGTAATGCATCGTGAGTTGTCACGCGATGGCGTTAACCACGATCGTCTCCAATACGATTTAGTCAAATAAATTTGGGCACGCTTTGGTCCCCTTAAAAATGATTATGATTTCAATTATATAATTTTCAACTTTCAATAATGTAATTCTAAGACTTTAATTATATAATTTTTCTTATCCTAATAAAATTCAAAATTTTAATTAAATAAAAATTTCAAATTAATTAGAATATATAATAAATATAATAAATAAAAATAAGAGATGGACCCATGAATAATTGAAGGAAAGAGATTGTGAAGAAATATAATTGTGAGTGTTAATTCTTGAGTAAATGATGAAGTAAAAAATGGTGTGAAATACATAAATAGTTGAAGAAAGAAAAAAGTAAAGGAATAGGATTGTGTATATCCTTTAAAAAAAAGTTATCAATAAGAAACAAAAGAATAAAATTATAGAAATCTATAGGTATAGTTGGTCATATTGATAATTTCGGAGGACCTATTTTTATAAATATATTTATGTCTATCAAGATTTATTATCAAAGGAGGCTAGCTTGCTAGGTGGGACCGTCCATTTCAATTTCTCCAATCGAATATATATCTATTTTTCTTAAAGTTGTGAGTGGTGAATTCCAAGTTTGGATGTATTTCAAAATTCAAACTATCAATAACTTTTTATAAGTGTGTGTTTGGTATCATGGAATTAAGGATTTAGATTTTGATTTTGAGCTATTAATTTCAAATTCACTGTTTGATACAATAAAAATATTTGAATTTAGAATTAAATTTTTAGTCACTTCATTTATAATTTTCGTGGTTTGTTCTTCAACAATTTTTAAAAGACCAAAACATATTTATTTATTTGATGAGAATGCAATTATTTGGTTTGTTCGGTTAATTTTCTATTGAACTAACCATATGTTGATACTTACGAATATATATTTAAATTATATAAAATAGGTAATGTATGTCATATTTATGGAAGGGTATGTTTGATACCATAGATTTGTTTAATGCTAAATTTATAAAATAAATAAAAAATTCACACACACATACAGACACACGCACTCTAAATGCTACATAATGTATATAAATAAAAAATAAAATAAATTATTCAATTAAAAATTAATATCTAATTTTGGTTAATTTTTCACCTTACCAAACAAAAGATTTAGAATTACGATACAATTTTATATCAATTATTTAATTTTACCAAACAAAGAATTTAGAATTAAATTAGAATATTATAACTTCAAATTCATTTATATAAAATTACAATTCAAACACAGTTCCAAATCTATTATTCCAAACACACACACTAAATGAAATCCAGAGTTGTACTATAAGAGAGTTTTTTATTTTAAGTATTTGAGATTATTTGTTAGTAGATATTGTTATATACAAGAAATAAAATATACTGAAAAATTAATATAATATATCCGATTAGAAAATATTGTGGAGATTTAAGCAAAAGAAATGACCATTTGAGTAAATGAGTCCAAATAGAGGAAGTGTGAATGGTCACCTGCATTCCAACAATAGAAAAACTAATGAAATGACCATAAAAAGGGCAGAAAGAAGAAAGCAAGAAATTGCATCGTATTACCGCTTTTTAACCTCAGCAAGTAGGAGTTAGTTAGGTAAACAGAGGGGAAAACATATCCATTCATATCTCAATAATGGAAGCCAAGCCTTTTAAATGGCCCACAACTTATTCAACCACGTATCATCTCATATAATAATGATCATTATTTTAGTGGCAGATTAATTTCTAAACATCCGACATCCCACTCTCATATTCTAATATAAATTACGTAACATATTAAAATTATTCTACTTTTGTTATTATAAATCTTATAATATTATACGCTCAAATTGATATTCATATAACTAAGTGCTCAAAACTAAATCGACTTCCCATTTGCACAACCTATATAAATCTAACATTAATAAATTGTTAAAACTAAGAAATTCCAACTTTCCTAAATTTTCTGGTAGAAATTAATTTTAATTCCGGTTATGTTGATTGCTTCTCATCTCTGCATCTCTTGTTCTCTATTTTATTATGCTCATATGGCATGAATGACGTGATTGTTATTGTTATTGTTATTGTTATTGATTTTTAATTTTAATTTTTTGACTTGGATTTAATGAAGCTAAAAGTCACATGATGGATCTTGGATCACATAAAAGGCCCAATTAAAAACCCTTGCAAATAAGCCCAATCACTCATCTCAAAGGCACAGTCGACGCTATCGTAAAATGCATTGTAATGTAAATAAGAATACCACAAATCATTCTAAATCTTTCGCATATCACTATATTTAACGGGTACGTAAATTTCTGCTCAAATTCGAATATTTGTTAATATTTTAAATTCAAGTTATCACAAGAAATTTATTTTATTTGCTGGAGTACATAAAATATTAGCATGTAATATAAATTTTCAGTCTTTATATGCAAATTTTTTAAAATTCAGTAACTTGAGATTTATAAGTTTACTTGTCAAAAAATAACATATGTTTACCAGCTAAGTTGTGTAACAGGAGCATGGTTTATGAATAATTAAACGTAAATAAAATTTATCAAAAGCAACTACTATAGTAAAAACTAATTAGTCTATTAAGTCATCCTTAAAACTCTATTAAGTTAGGAAGATGCCACGTGGTTCCTACCGACAGCCTCCCTTTGCAGATGAAAGAAGCTTCGTACAATCAAACACCTTTTTAATCGCCTTAATATCAGTTCTAATCATATGGATTAACCAAAACCCAAGACACACTCACATTCGCGCATTTATAGCCAGGAATCGCCGGCTCCGCCTCTCCTCTTCACTACTCCATTTCTCTCTCCCTCTCCAGATCCAAATCTCCAACAATTTCACACCAGCTTCAACTATAACTATGTAAATTCCATCTCAACCATGAATTGAGCCGCAAATTCAGTTCAGTATGGGTCCGAATCGGTTGCTGCCGGCGGCGAAAAGGGTTCCGAGAAGGGTCTGGTTAGGGTTCCAAATGTCAATCGTATTACTGGTGGGTGGGAATCACACCTCCTCCAGGTTTTGCACTCGCTAAAGTTTGTGTTTTTTCATGCGTTTTGCTTGGCTTTTTTTCTTGAATTTTACCACAATCTTCAAATTTGGATCTCTGCTATAGATCTGCATCTTTGAATTGCCTTAAATATTTGGGAAATTGGTTCTGATTCTGAGAAAATGGACTTGAATCTCTTGAAATGGCAACTGCTTCGTGGCCCGATTGTGAGGCGTGTGTTGTTGAGGGCCCTTATGCTTGTCTTGGCACTGATTGTTATCTCTATGATGCAAATGGCCCGTGAGGTTCGCGTAATCGAACCGATTATGTCCAACACAGATGAATGCCCTTTGAATGTGGGCTCAAACGACGGTCTTAATCGAACTAATTTGTCGTCGGGTTTCACATTTCCTGTGTTCGGGGCTCCTGCCGCAGCTTGCGTAGAAAGTGAGAATATGGTTAGAGCTGTGTTTGAGGAGTTGATGGGGAAGAAGCTCTTGCATTCGAGTGCAAGAGCATTGTGTGTGGGGGAGGGATCTTCCTCAGCTGCCGAGGCATTGCGTGATCTGGGATTGCCCAACGCCTTCTGTGTCGACAAGCACCCCTTTTTCTCCCTTTTCAAGAGGAGATTCGTGTATGAGCTCGACTTTGAGGATAGCAGTTTCGACTTTGCATTCTCGAGAGATCTTGATAGGGTCTCAGTTCCGGCTCTCCTAGTGCTGGAGATTGAGCGTGTGCTGCGTCCAGGTGGGACCGGTGCTATGCTTGTGGGAGGCCGGAGGCTTTACTCAGGCGGCCTGGTTAGGTCGGCTGCTACTGTTGCCTCGTTCTTGAAGAGCTCCGATGTTGTTCAGTTATGTGGTTTTGGTTCTCTCTCTGTGGTGATATTCAAGAAGAGACTTGAAACTTCTGCTTCTTTTGAGCTGTTTCGACTCCCTGCTGATTGTCCAGCAGTTGCAATGAACAAGCCCTTCATGAAGTACATCGAGCCCCTTAGATCCGGGCTAGTTGAACCAGAGCTTTCTTACCTACCAGACTTTTTGAACATTTCCTCGAGGAGCAGATTGGTCTTCATCAACATTGGCGCAGGGGAGTTTGCTAAGAAGAGCGTTGCAAAAATGTCTAAGAGTTACAAGTCCAACTCCAACCACCTTGCACCACTGCAGATGTTCGTTGTCGATCATAAAACATCCGTCCTATCATCTTATGTAACAGACCCGGGTACCAACTTTGTTTACTATCCTGCTCTTGGCGGCGATGCTGCCGCTACTGACGTTGCAGAGATGAGCTCGGACGAGCATCTGGTTGCGCCCTTGCACGATGAAGCCTTCGACTTCATTAGCTGGTTCAATGGAACAGTAAGCGATGGAGACTTTGTAGTCCTCATGATGAATGCCAAGTCTGTGGAGCTCAACATCCTCATCGAAATGTTTAAGAGTGGAGCAATATGTCGCGTTGATGAACTCTTCCTGCGATGCGAAGACACTGCAGAATCCAAGACGATGATAATGGGAAACTGCACCACCCTTTTTGCAAGTCTCAGGAAGAGCGGTGTCTATGTCCATCAGTGGTTCGGAGAGTGAGTGTTTGTTCGAGCTGGCTTGTGTTCGCGTTTGTGTTTGTGTTTGTGTTTGTGATTAATAAACTGTGGAGAGATGGCGGATTGAGTAGAAATCCACCTATCTCCACTCAGATGTTGTAATGTGTTGAATATGTGTTCTGGAGGAAATATATGTTCTGGTTTGCTTTGTTTGCTTTGTGATTTATGCCTCTCCCTAGTTTAAAGATCATGATTTTCCTATGATCATAAATACACGCTTAAAATAACTAATTGTAATACAAGAGATGAGAGAGAAGCTCATGTTTTTCTTTTCTATGTCCGATACAAAGCATCAGTAAGTAAACATTACATACAAACTTGATATGATTTTTGGTGGTTGAGAGGAAAACTAAAGATTCTGAAACCAAAGTATAGACTGAAACATAAACATGTCAACACTCAGCAAAGAGGGTTATTCATACAGTAACAGATTCAGTGAAAATAAAATGATCATAATTCATAAGCAACAGCTTGTGGAATTATAGGCTTAGAGCCAAGGAACCTGTCTCAGCAGCCCATGACTGCACAGTTGTAGACGAAAACACCCGAATGATCCTTCACACCGAGGACTTTCCAGTCCAACGCACCATCTTTGACACCCGATTTAGGATGCCATGTGTTCAACACGATGGCTTCACCTTCGGGGCCCTTTTGGCCACCAACGACGAGGAGCGCCTGCCCCCAAGACTTGAAAGCAAGACCCCAACCATTCGAGGAATCAGCCCTAACCGGGAGCCTTCCCAATGCCTCCCACGAGTTATTCTCCTTGTTAAACTTATTCACCATGTTTGTTAAGTATTCGACAGCATAGAGCTGGTTGTCAACCACTGCAACAAGAGGAGGTGCATGAGCAGCACGGTTGACATTAGGGTACATATCCTCAATCTTCCTCCACTTTCTTGTCTCAAGATCAAACTCCTCCACGCAGGTTAATGAATCCGTAGGGCTTGTCATCCCACCAATCACGTAAAATTTGCGATCCATGAAGAAACCAGAGCACAATCTACGGGGGTAATGCATGCTCGGTAGCATCTCCCATTTTCCAGTTAAGGAATCATAAAGCTCTGCAGACCTCAACACGTTCCCGTTCTTGTCACTACCTCCAGCTACAATGGCAATCGAGCCAAGGCTACCTGATGCAAAGAGACAGCGAGGATGGTTCATCCCTTCACACTTGACCCAATCACGAAAAGCCAAGCTGTACTTCCAAATGGCAAAATCAAACAACTCGCGACCAAAAACTAGCAGCTCACTCCCTACTGCTAATGACTCCTTGTCCGCGCAATTGAAGCAGTCGTCACAAGGGATCTTAGGCAATCTCATCCACTTATTCCTGAAAGGGTCGAACGCCTCCCAACCCCTAGGATCACACACTATATAAACCCAATGCTCCACAACTCCCAACTGTCTCCTCTGTTCATACAAGTATCCACTTTTGATTAGCATATGAAACCTCACATTTAGGCATGACAAAGAAGCGTAATCTGATCTGGAAGCACGAGCAAGACACGTTAGTGCAATGTCATCGTGCAAACCAGGGAGATATGGATCACTTGATCCCAAAATAAATCGACCATCATCAGCTTCTCTCAATCTTGCTTCAGTTTCTTCCCCAACAGATAGAGCATCAGCTATCTTGTTATCATTGCAAGAAGATAGCATACACCTCTTTGTCTTGCGGGCTTTGGAAACCATAGTATCACCTTTGATGCACACACACATCAAACAAAGTTAACAATTCATATGAAATCCCAAAATCAAAATCCCATTTTTATCTTTCAAACTTCAATTCCAATTTCACAATAGTTGATTCCCAAATCAGAATACAAAATTCCCATCTCCAAACAGCAGATTTCTCATCTGCCCATCAATTTATCCAAACTCCAGAGCCACTTCCCAACAATCAAGCCTCCAACTTCCACAATAAGAGAAACCCAAATTATCAATTTGGATTCATATGTTATTCCGAAATCAGCCCTAATCAAAGTTGAAAATAGAAACCAAATTCCCGATAAAGATTCAAACTTTCAGCAATGCTACATACACCCACCACCACCATATCTAGCTCAATTTTCAGACCATCTCCAATTACACAATTACAAATACAAGGAAATAATAAACTTTGGGGTATACGTAATAAATCATACAACAACAGAGCCGCTGATTCTGATCCAAGCTAGGATTAAGAAGTAATCGTTTTTCTACCAGAAAAAACGACGGCGGCCAGCCGGTCAGGTGCAGCGCTCGCGGTGTATTATTCTTCCGACGCCCATAACAGAATAGGATGCTGAAGATTCAAGGCCGGCAAGCACTGGCTCCAGAATGAGGTAGAGAGAGAAACAGGACAGAGAGAGAGAGAGAGAGAGAAGAGCATCATGACTTCATATTTAACTCTGAAAGGAATTAATTATTTGCATTTCCGGGACGTTAATTGTAACTATTTATGATTTCACCCGTCAAAGTTTTCGTTCCCATATTTCTCAAGGACATGTCACATAGTAATTACTTCTTACAAACTGATTATTTCTTAATCTTCTTTTTTTTAAATGTTTTTTCAACTACAAAAGGTAAGGTTGCTTAAAAAGAAGTAGCTATCACAAACCTAGTTTTGGCCAAAAATGAAGTGGTGTTTGGATTTTTAAATAAACTAACCATTCTATTGTATATTTAGAATTCATGTAGATTAATGGATTGAATCTGATATCTCAAAATCAAGTTGTAGTAAGTGCATCGGAAATGTTATATAACTACAAGACAATACTATCTGGAATTTCTGAATGAAGTTCATTTTGAATTTCGTAACTTTATTACTTCTATATATTAATGGATAAAATATTACACTCTCTGTTTTAGTTGATAAAATTACCATCTTTTGAGATGTTTGTTCAACTATTTTACGCTGTAATAGGTCACCGGTTTATATGGTTGTTCAAATATATATTATATAATTTGCTCATCAATTCTTGTAAGAAACATCACTTATAAATAGGTATTTCATTCACTTGTGGAAAGAAACTGAGATGCAAGTGTACACACAAAACTATTCGTATTCAATTTAATAAAAAATACAAAATTGTGTACAAAATAAATATCTTAATTTGAGTATATATAGGCAGGTTGCAATTCAATTTGATCTGAATCCTCTCTTCAAGTTGATCTTTGAATAGTCCTTGATATTTGTTAAAGAATTATGTCTCCATCTTCTTGGACTTGGATCTTTGAGCATTATAACATCTTAATCTCTCTAGCTGTACAACACGAACATGAAGTACTTTCCAAATTGAATGTTTGATTTGACTTGAACTTATTTACAGATATAGGAAGAGTCGGACTTTGGGCTTAAGTCTATACGATTTTACGCCCAGGGCTAAAGCAGCACGAATTAATTGGTTCTTAAATATGTATATTCATATCAAGATTTAACTTGCTACGAAATAGATAGTTATATTTCTTTGAGATATTGCAATATATCTAATCTTGAATTTCATGAAATTCCAAAACTAAATAATGGTATAAATTAATAAAATAACTTTCCTTCTTTTTGTGAAATTCGTGTGCATCAAGAAAACCTCAAAATACATAACGAAGTTCCTTTCAAGAATAGGACAAAATCAACCCAGCCAACGTTCACAAAATATCAAGTATAGAATGCACAAAAAACTACTTCAATACAAAGGTAAAATTCAGTAGTGCACTTTAGTATTTCCGGAATGCATGTACATCTTAACAACGTGGTCTATAGCTCAGGAAAACCAGCAAACTGGAGAATATAATACCCTCTAGCATTATGGGGAAAATTCCACATGCTGCGAGAAATTGAAAACTGTAAGAACAGAAGCCTCAGATGTGAAAGCTTACCTAGTTCTTGGCAACCTACACACCAAGTCTTAATAGGCCCATCACTTATATCTTCATGTTACGTAATTGGTGGAAAGAAAGTAGTGAGCAACTGTTATGAGCATAAAAGCCACAAAAGAAAAATGGCAGCAGCACACTAGACACTACCCTCTGTTAGTGTCGTTAACTGAGAGTTTCTGTTCCACTTCCATCAGATGTGTTTCTCTGCAGTCTCTTGCGCTTGCACCAGCACAAGAACTGAGGGATGGGTCCGTCTTCTCCAATGACCCAAGCATGCTGTGCGACATTCTCTAGTCTCATTCTTTTTTCTGGATCTGCATAATAAGATCAAAGGTGAACCAGGGAATAACAAGGCTGAACTGACCTAGAAAATAGTCACACAGTTAAAATCAGAGACAGACCTTTGCAGAGAAGGCCCTCAATTAGGTTCTTTAAGTGAGGATTGATCTCATCAGGGAGCAACAGCGGGTTATTTACAATCTGAGGGTGCAAAATTGGTAATCACATAACATGCCAATATAATTTATATCAGAAAAAAATAAAACATGCCAACAAAAATGACATTCGAAAGATGTGTGCATCACGAACCATACCTTATCATAAGTGTCCTGAAGCGTCTCCCCTAGAAATGGATATTTCCCCAGAACCATACAGTACAAAGTAATGCCAACCGCCCAAGTGTCAGCAGCTTTTCCATGATAGGTTAGGCCTACATATGACATGAAATTGATGATGAGATAATTAGAATATGTAGTTCATAATAGACCCATCACTGTCAGAGAAAGCACAAACCTAAACAACACTCAGGGGCAGTGAACACAGGAGTTCCTGGAGAGCGTCGAAGCTTGTCATTATCTTCCTATACATAAAAGGAAGCATCTGAGAGAAGAACAGTAGCTGGTGCCAATAGGACAATGCTTTCCGTGAAGAGAGTAATAATAGCAGTCATAGAAAGTTTAAACATATCAACAAGAACACTGTCAGCATGATGGCAAATGACTCGCCTATTAATCAAGTTTGCAGACACAGGATGAGCATAGTTCAGACTGAAGCCCAACAGGTTGCTTGCTTCAGTCATATACGATGTTTAACCTTTTATTAAGGTTGAAATTCAACTTCAGATAGATGACAAAGCACCAATACTAACACCTAAGCACGGTTTTGTTTGACAGAGATTCTTCATCAGACGTCTACTAATGTTTCGAGCATAGCATTATTAAGTAATAAAATAGGAAGGGGACAAGATCCATGTCCTTGAGCAGGAGAAATCAAAAGATAAAATTCGGGCCAAGGTGCAGACTTCTACAGAATTATTAACATTAATTCAAGCTGTACAACTTCAAAATTTTCACCGACAAACTCATAGATGACCAAACACCAGCTAAAGACATAAACGACCATGTTGTGCCTGTTAGTTGTCCAGACTGATGATTCAGTAGGCATAATTTTCGTACCCTAGCAGCATTTATTGATTTTATGCAAGGCAGAAAATGTTTTGAAAGCCTTCCATTGGCGAAGAACAGAAGTTCAGGATGAACAAAATCTCTACTGAGGCTCTCCAAGATTCACAGCAAACATATGAACACAATGCTAAAAACACATAAATATTTACAATACAAGGAAAAATTATTTACCTCAAAAACCTGGCTGACGCCAAAATCACCTATCTTGACTGTGCCAGAACTTGTGACTAGTAAGTTATCAGGTTTGATATCTCCATGCACTATATTCTGTTGATTGCAAGAAATAAGTCGTACACAATGTGAAGGCTGGGAATTTGAGGTAAGCAGAACAAAAGCTAAACAGATAACTAAAATGGCAAAAAAAGAAAATCGTTATATGCTAGGTTAAACTGATCAACCCTAAATTAGCACAACTCTGACTATAACAGAACATCAGCCGTTACAATATCCAATTCTGATCTTAGGATTCTTAACTAAAATAACATAAGTTGCAGGCAGTACGTACAAACAACACAGTCATCTTAGCAAGCAAAAGAACTATACAATCAGATCATCAGCAGCAAAATATCAATTTTTTAAGAAACTGTGAAAAGAACTAAAGCTTAATGTAGTGAAGTATCCTAGTTGAAGAAATTAAGAATTAGCTAAATTGATTAGAAGTAGGAATTATCTTTAACTATTGTTTAGTTATTTATTATAATTAGGAGTCTTGTTAGTAGTACTGTAGTAGAGTTAGAGTTGGTTTAGGAGACTTTAGTTCAAAGTTGGAGTCTTATAAATAGGCCTTTGTTCCCTACTTTTTAAAGTGTGCAGAAAATTAGTAGAGTTTGATCTATCCTTGGGTATTTTCGTTCGTTGTTAGTCTTGTCAATCTTATATCAACATTTTTCTGTTTGTTGGTTATTTTCTGTTCTCCTACTCGCATCATGTGAGTTTTCACCACCACAGCCTTTACTCGCATCAACAAAGAGGGCCACACCTCCGAAGTGGGCAATACACAGCAAATTGCTGGCAAGACTCTACTAATTTTCTGCACACTTAAAAATTAAAAGTTGGGAACAAAGCCCTATAAGACTCTATTAAAGAGTCCAACTTGAAGTAAAACTCTAACAAACTAAAGACTCCTAAATCAGCTCTATCTCTACTACTAACAAGACTCTTGATTATAATAAATAACTAAATAATAATTAAAGTGTTTCCTACAGCTAATGTGTAGGAGACGATTTGTATCAGAAGTTCAACAAAAGAATAAAGGACATTTTGCCAATTCCTCACACAAGTTAACATCACGTCTGTAATTTGTACAAAAGCCTAGGAACTTGTTTACTATTAAAGACAAATGAATTTATTTCATGGTTGCAAATTAGCATATAGAGAAGTAAAAGATAAACGACATACTATATACCAATTATAATTGACTGCGTTTTCAACTGATATACAAATACAATTTCAAAAATCATATCTATCAAGGAAGGTAGGTTCATACATGAGCATGGAGGTAAACCAAACCAGAAACAACATTGCGTAAGTACTTCCGTGCAGTTTCTTCTCCAAGACAACCAGGTGGACCACCACCATCAGAGACCCATTTGCCCTCCACATATTCAAGGACTGCACAAAAGTAGGAAAATGGTTGAACAACAACACATATTGACTTAGGGAGAGGACAAAACAAGAGAAAAGCATAGGATACCCATATACAGGTTATCGTCCGTTGGATCATCAATAACCTCGACAAGATTGACTATATTAGGATGACTCAGCACTTTCATGATTAAAACCTAATAACATGAAAACACATTATCATATAGAATAGGGAGAATGAGATAATAAAATAAACAGGATTACCAATAGAAGGTTACAAAAGTAAGACCGGAGTAGTTTCTGCAAGCTGAGAGCCAATAAAATATAACAAAGGTGCAGGGTGGACAGACAACAAGAACAAATTTTTCACAGGGCAAGTCCAGCAACCTTCCCACTAAAGACAAATTAACAATAATGAAGAACATGGAATATGTATTACCTTTTTTTTTAACAATAGTAATAACTAGTGAATCATTATTGAGATTGATAAATAACAAACTGAGCCTGTCCCGGAAACTATACTCCAACTTAAGCTTTAAGATGATGTGGTCATTTAACGTGGCATTAGAGTAGGGGCAAACAAAACGTTCTCTATTCTAATCTCACTGCAGAGATGTAGTAAAAACTGCCTCACCCACAGCTTTAATAGAAATTAAATTGCTTCCACGTGAGGGACCAAGCTAATATTCAAATGATACTAATCTCTATTAGCTAAAGCTTCTAGACAAGATTTCCAGTTCACTGACACACGACAAGCACAGAGCTTAATAAGTGTCCATTCAACCTGCTTTTGACACTAAAAAATAGTAATTTCAGAGCGCATAATAATAAATCATTAAATACCTCACGACGAACATCACTCAATGCAGTTTCTGAGGGTGAAACTCTCAGCTTTGATAAATGAGACTTGTGAAAGACCTGGTACCCAAGAATAGAGAATAGATGGTTATTTGTATTAGAGGTTTTTCATTATCATTCATAAACACCTAGAAAACAAGTTAAAAGCAGTCGTCTTCCCTAACAAGGTCATGGAAATATCGCTGTGGGTAAAGACTGTTAATTACAGAAAAAAATACAAAATACTTGAGCAAACATGAGAGAAGACACCACCTTTATTGCGTAATATGTTCCATGTAAACGGTTTTGGTAGAGAACCTGCACAATTACATGTTTAATTCAGAACTTCATATCTAGAAGCTATAATCTCCTAACTATATTGCTCACCACTTTTCCATAGCTACCAGCACCAATCTTCCGCACCCGGACATATTCATTAATGGTCTTGTTTCCATTTTCATCCTGGACGTAAACCAGTTATTAACTTAATATGAGCTTTGCATCAATAATGATAATGCAAGCTAAAATACTGCATGCATAAAAGAGATCTCCTTACATCAGAACAAAATTACATGGCCAACCTCTTTACCAAAATAAATATACACCAGAAGTTTTTACTCAACCTCATGTTGGGAGTGCTTCCGCACAGACAGCAATTTGCTTATATTCAGGCTTTTCTGATTTACTTTAGCAATGTTTGCAGTATCGATTAAAATTATCTCAGCACCAAGCTTAAGACCATCATGTTACCATGCAATAAGAACTATCCGTTTATACTTCTATTTATTTTCTATGCCCACGGCACTACTTTATGATAACATGCAATAACCAACATACAGTCTGCAATCAAACATTCCAGTGATTGCTTACTTTCACTCAATGGGGAAGGTTCAAGCTTTCTTCTCTTTCTTTCTTCTACTTATTCTATATAAGTTATTTTTTCTGTAAGGAGGGGTAAGGTCACAAACCCTGCATATTTTCTTCATACTTCATATAAAAGCTTCTAAATATTGGAACAGTCTAGCTAGTTGACATTGTATCATGTTGATAATTCAGTGCAAATCCTCACAACCAGAGATGCTACATGGCACAAGATCCATATATGCTTGAGAAAAAGGCACAAAAATACTCGCTATGCAACTTACCTCAGAGCGAAAGATACTGTGGGTTTCCTTAACAGGGAACTCCCTGCATATCAACCCATGTTGAATCATGTGCATGAGAATCTCATGCGATCGTTTTGCTGGGCTTTGGAAGTCAAGGTCATCTGCATTCCCAGACCCATTCATATCGTCATTCTGGAAACTACTACCCTGCTCATCTTCAGGATCATCATGCAACAATAACTCCTCATAAATATTCTTGCTAGTTGCCTTACTGGGTTTTGTCACCTTCTTGGGATTTTTCACAAATGAGAAACCAAAACACCCACAGCAGCCCATTTCTGTCACTTTCTCAATCGAATTCCTCTTGGTGAACATCCCAGAACCAAAACTCAGGCCCAGGAATTTACACTCTAAGAATGGACTCAACTGCAAAACCTGGAAGAAGAAAAAAAACATCAAAACTCCTACCTTAAGACCTAGCAAGCTGCTAAAAGACATATGGACAATTCTCAGAACAGGGTTGGACCCTGGAATAGGAAATATAACTTTTTCTACAAAACATCTTCTCATTCATATTCAAGTTCCAGGACTCCAATTTGTTGTGCTAATTGAAGTAATTTAAATATAGCCAATAAACTTCTAACCTTGTCTAGAGAAATTCGTCAAGTGGGCTTCAGACGCCCAGTCAGCAACGTTATTCCAGAGGATGCCATTCAGCAAAATGAAATAAGCAATTGACAAAATTGATCCATATGCGATTCAAGGCCGACATAGCTCAAAAGTCACTTCACTTAGTGCTCCAATTTTCAAAAGAGACAAAAAGCAATGGACGCCAACCCCTTCTTGCCTCAGTAAGCAAGTAACAGTACACCTTTGTCCTTTTGCCAGACACAAAAGTGAAAGTTTAATCGGCTTATCAAACTCAGGCAACTTACCCTCAAGCTAACAAACACAACAAGATTAAACTAGATGAGCGCAAGAAATTAACGTGTCAAATTGGCGATCAAATATTTCAACAAATTATAATCTATTTCTGAAGCAAGCATCATTAAAACAGGAAGTTATCAAAATAACAAGGAGAAAAGAAAAGGTGTTGCATCCAGAATATTCGTAATTTGACATCAACCAAAAATTATATTGAACGGATATTAACAGTTGACAGTGAAATCTCAAACTAAAATAAGCTAAACTGAAAAGGTCAAAAGAAAAAAGTAGCCTCTTACCGGCCTAGTGGAGATTTTGTCAACAATGGTTGCTATTAGCCCTAGCTTATACAATAAGCAACGATCTGATTCTCATCGAGCCCATTGAACACTCGGAAAATAGAAAACGTGAAGGGGGGATAGTAGTGGTACTATAATTTCGAATTATTACAGTTTCTCTGCAACTTTGTGGAAATTTGGCGGTGAGATCCGATGATTTAGTCTGAATTAGCGGAGAGAGGGGAGGATTTGGGGGAAAGGGCGGTGGGAATTTGTATGGGAGAGACCGTCGGGCTGTAAGGGCAAAGTTGGAAATTTAGAGACGGTGTAACGTGCCAAAATTTAGAGACAATATTGTCACTTGGATACAATATGCAATTATCACGTATCGACGTTCATCACAAGTATAGAAATATTTATTCGTTTAAATTAATATATTATGTATTTATGAGTAGCGATAATGTGATCAGATCAATCATTTTATATATTTTTAAGGGCAAATTACCAGAAACACCACCAAATTTGGTCAAATTTTGGTCAGTCCCACAAATTTTAAAATCAGCCGATTATATCATAATTTCAACAATTTTCGCAATTGTCCCATGATGCTTGATTTAGGAAAAATTGCTGCTGATGTGGTCGACGAAAAATCTTA
>JAYDZE010449793.1:0-16019 GCA_034509125.1 Monilaria moniliformis
ATGTTCCAGTTTCAAAAGTTATGGGATTGACCAGAAGTCAACGAAAAGTTATGATTTAAATGACAATTATCCCTTTTCTAAAATACTTTTCCTTGCGATTTTGGTCAGTTTTTCTTTTTAGGTTTCGTTTTTTCATTTGGATTAAATATAATAATGTTTTTATTTTTTAACAAATATAACAATCTTATACATAATTTAAATTAATACTCTATGTATTTACACTTATGATAGTTCAGAGTCCTGAGGAGTCGAATCTCTCTCATTAACAAAATATTTAATTTCAATCGACAAAAACTAATTTGAACCCGTATAAATAATAAAACAATAAAATAATCTAAAAAAAGTAAAATGGCTACTTGAATATTGAATTTAGTGAATCAAGATATAAGTTAAATCACCAAACCACAAGTCATGGAAACTAGAGATGGGCGGTTAAAACCGAACCGGCGGTTTTAACCGGAATCGGAACCGCCGGTTTCGGTTTTGAAACCGAAACCGCCGTAAACGGTTAAATCGAAACCGAAAAATCGGTTTCGGCGGTTCGGTTACGGTTTCAATTTTTCGAAACCGGAACCGGCGCCGGTTTTGGCGTCGTAGGCTAGGGGGTAGGGTGGCAGGGGCTAGGCTGACAAAGTTGGCTGAAATCGCCGGTTTTCTGCTGCAAAACCAGCGGTTTTGTCAGGAAAACCGGCGGTTTTCCAATTTTTTTTAATTTCTAATTCAAATTCAAAATTTTCCACTCATTTTTATCCATATATACCCCCTCATCATCCTCATTTCAACTTACACCTTTTATATTAACAAGAATTCTATTTTCTCTACCTCCAATTTCTCTCATCTCTACCTTCTCTTTCTCTCTACTTGTGCAAATTGTGCGTACTTTTACAACTATTACTTGTTTACTTATCATTTTTATCCACATATTTCCACAAATTAAACTATTATATACACACATCAATAACAAATTACCAATTTCTCTCTATTTGTACAAATTGTGTTTATTTACTTACTTGTTTGCTTAGTTGCTATCAATTATATTCATTCACACACACATCCAAACTATTTCCTTCATACAATGTCTTCTTCTTCTCATACCTCTTGTATTACAGTAGTATTAACAAGCTTAGCAAGTTAGCGACTGCCCCAAATATTACTACAATAGTAATAAGAGAAATTATATAACTGCATATTCAATTATCTTAAAATTTAAGATAATTAGAAGTGCAGTTATATAATTTCTCTTATTCATTAGATGCAAAATGAAAATTAGATGGTGTTTGTAGTCTTCTAGATTATTATTATGAAACTTTACAAAATTTACCTCTTACGAACTTAGCCTATTTTTGTTTAGATTCTGGAATTTCATTAGATTTAAATCTTCCTAACGCAGAACAAGTTAAATATAATTTAGCAACATGTCGACAAGAAATATGGAAGCCGCCATGTTGCTTGATGATTGGGCCAAGGCGGAAATGAGAGCTCAAGAACCAGATTGTGATCTTCGTGTGGAGAGCGACGTTGAAGAATTCACGGAATCCGAAGCCGAATAGGTAAGTCAAGGTAAGAGAACTACGAGGGCTTTGATTCCTCAATGAGGATACGTAGGCAACTCAATTTAAATTGTTAAAGTCTAACTTTAAGGATTTAAATTGAGCTCAAGCCCTTTTTTTCTTTTTTTCTTTTTTTCTTTTTTTTCCCCTTAGAGTATTAGACTTTGTACGTTATACTTTGTAGTAATGTAATGTAATTTGACTTTGTTGCAATGTGTAAACTTGTAGTAGGTTTGTTTGTAATTTTTAATGTAAATTTTATTTTGTAATTGTAACTTGTTAATTTTATTACTTAAAAAAAATCTTCAACTTTGTAATTTATTATTTATACAATTGTACTTGTAGTTGTAAATGTAATGTAAACATGTACATTTTGAATAATCAATAAATAGTTATAGTTGCAATTTATAAATGTATTTGTTATACTTAAATTTATCTAAGTTGTCCTCATAAGAAAAAAAAATGAAAAACCGGAATCGGAACCGGCCAAAAAACCGGCGGTTTTGAACCGAAACCGGAACCGCCGGTTTCCGGTTCAAAACTGAAACCATATCTTGGCTACACGGTTCAGTTTCGGTTCCCCACTCAGAACCGGAACTGACGGTTCCGGAACCGTGAACACCCCTACCCGTAGGGCTCGTCCATCAAATAAGAAGGCGGGTCCCATGTTGCTTCTTCTCTTTCTTTATTTATTTTCTTTTTCTTTCATTTTTCTTTCCTTTTTGTTTTATTACAATCAAATAAAAAAAAGGCTTTCTTTTTCAATCAAGCAAGAGCCATTGCACCTATTTTTTTTTGCTTATATTAATTTTTTTCTTAGAACTTAGTTATCGCCTTTCAAGCTTCAAATAAAATGGGGTTTAGAAATTCAGTGCTTAGATGTTAGATCTGGCTATCCAGATGACACCTCATTTTCAGCGCCCACTGCTCATATTTTTCAAGGTGATTAACGACTTTTTTGTATAAATAAAAATATTGATAGATGACAAACATGAACTTTCTAAATTTTTGAAAATGTAACTATGTCAAAATAAAATTACTTGGTAAAGTCGTGTTTGACAAGAGTTTATTATCTTGTAAAAGTTTAGTAATTTACAGACAACTAGTTCAATCTTTTATTTTCGTAGCGCCAAATATTCCTACCAAAACTCGACCGACCACATGCTAGTAAATAAGAACATGATTTAAAAACACCGACAACCATGTATGCTCTTAGTATTATGGTGATAATTTTTTGTATGACCAATAATACAATTTTTCTCATCACAACGATGTTTTACTAAATCTTTATATTTGATAAATTTCAATGATTTTAAATGTTATCTATATCGATGGATAATTTTTTCGAGAATTATGCCTCTAGATCTATAATTCACCCCAACTATTTTGCTCATATTTTCTTATGTCCATAATACATATTCAACATTTATAGAAGTTTTTCACAAAATTACGGCCATCCATCTTATCTGTCACCTTAATTTGAGATCGACTCGTATTATTCACACTATTAATTGGTTATCATTTGATCACTTTCCTATATACATATATTGCATGAATTGAACTAGTGTAATAACACTCACAAATAACTAAAAAATGATGTTGCTATTTTATTTTTTTATTGTAAAATATCTATAATTTAATTTCTAACTAAAAATAAGTTTATGGCCATTGTATAGTGTAGGTGCCGAATTCAGTAATTACAGAAAGGACACCGAAAATATCCTGTTCGATGGGTACTAGCATAATAAAATCACAAGTAACGTCCTTTTTGAAGCACCGGTGGGAGGTGTCGATGGAAGGCCTCTAATGCTCACGATAGTAAAACAATTGAAAATAATCGGTGTAATGAACATAAGCAATGCATACAAATATTGAATAATAGTAAATAAAGTAGCAATAAGTGGCTTATTCGGTCAATCTAGTTGATCGAAGTGAGCATGATAGACGTGGTTAGTATAATCGAACTGGTTATTCGGCTAAAAAATGGTACCATTGTGCCAATTGGAGTTTGAACCCTTAATCTATGGATGATATATGAAGTACCTTATCCACTACGCAAGAGACACTTTTTGTAACATATTATAAGCATAAAATGTTCTTATTAGTAAAATCGATTTTTTTAAGAAAACCTTATCCATATTTCTCGATTCTTCCCCTGTTTAATAAACTGACTGACAACAGTCCAACACAACACAAGTTATACAACATTTAATCACAAAGAAAAATTCTCCAACTCTAAGTTCTAAAATCAGAGTTCACAAAGAACAATTATCGAAATTCCAAAATCACAATGAACAATTATCGAAATACAAAATAAAAATACACTAAGAGTCTAAAACAAGTGCATTCGACTCCGAGCACTCGCAATCGCTAGCGTGTTTGTATTGGCCCCTGCCCCTATTCCAACTTTTCCAAGTTATAACTATGAAAAATAAAGAATAAATAAGAATGATAGTTAGTAAATTATAAAAAAATAAAAAAATAAATAAGAATAAATTGACGTAAATTACTCACCATCTTCATATTATTTTTTTTCTAAAACTGTTTTTGATACATCTTCTTCATCTTGAAGAAAGACGTCACTTGAACTAGATCTCAATCAATCTTCAGAGCATACTAAAGCTTCTACCATATCGGAGTTAAAAAACTTCTAAATTGGGATAGAACATGAACCTGTGCTAAATGCAGCCTTGGATACAACGTTGGATATGGGGATGACCAAGATTAAGATATTTCTTGCCATCTCAGAATGAAAGGGATAATGTGGGCCGTATTTCGACAACCATTGTAGAATATCAAAATACTTAATCTCAGTGGCATTTATCTTGTATATATATATTCCAAGCTTTGTCTTCATCTTTGTGGCCATGCTTTTTTATGTCATCATCTTCATGATTCTCTAATCGAGTAATGATACTAAAGATATAACACATTTTCTTAAAAAATGAATGCACTATGACATATTTGGTGCCATAGACGAAAATGATAAACTAATGGAACTTTCGGAGGTAACCACACATCCTCCTGACTTTAAGCCAATCTACATCTTCAGGCACCCCAACAGTGAGATTGTTGTATTACTTCTGATTCATATAACGAACAAAGTCGGAGCTCTCTCTCTGAAATTCCATCATGACCGACTCATATAGTAAGACCGACTCTAGCATTAAGTAAGTCAAGTTCCACCACGAGACATGTTAGCCGAAAACCGATTAATTTGAATCGGTTATCGGTTTATCGGTTAAATCGATAATTAATAACCATTTAAGCACCCTTAGCGGTTAGATATGGGACGAAGACCATCCGGGCTAGTAGGGCTAATCAGGCGATCGGAACCTTCGGGAGTTGAAAGCATGGAGATCGGAAGAGAGCGGGCGAAGCGAGAGTGAGAGATCTTGAGCGGGAATGTGTGAAAATGATTGTCCATCCAATTGACCTAGTTAGGTCGACTATATATTACGGGCGTATGATAACTAGGATTTCTTTGGGATGTGCATTTTGCTCATCCCCTACTCGTGGGCCCTGTAAGTTGAGGCCGCATGGGCCGTTTGATCGGAATGATCCGTAGGGCTGAATTATTTTATTTAATTGAGTTAATATGAATGTTATTCATAACATATAGCTATTCAAGTATAATAAATAATTAATATGAGAGAAATCCAACCATCAAAAATTTGAGTTTTGATAAAAGGAAAAATTTAAATTTGGATATATCTATATATAATTGATTAATTTGTATTCTAACCCCATTATTATGTTGTTACTCTTTCGTTTTTTTTTAATTCCAGACTGATTTACGAAAACTTTCTAAACTTAAATTATAAATATTTTCATCCAAGAGAATTCCAATTATGTAGAAAAGGAGAAAGTACACAATTTTATATTTAATTATAAATAACGTAACACTAATTACTTCAATTTTTGCCAAGATTAATCCTGTGTGTCCAATAATTTAATTAATGGTTGGATTTCTTCTTACATTTTTTAATTTTTTTTGTATGCAATTTGATAGATGAGATAGATATTAAGATTGATAGAAGTTGATGTTGATTAAATAATTAATCTAATTTTAAAAAGAAATAAAATTATATAATTGAATAATAAGAATGCAAATTAAAATTCAAAACTGTGGCATTATGTTTGAGTGGATTAAAAGTTTCCATCTCATTTTAATTTGTCTTGTATTTTAGGTGTATGAATCCAACATATGAAGTCGTTAATTATTTTTGAAAAAATCTAAAAGATCGAACCAAAATATGGTATTTGGCAATATAGGTAAATTTTTAATACTATAGGTGCTTCAATGATACTAAAATCGTCTCGTAGAATAATTTGGAGTATTTGTATGAAAACTTTGAGAGCCAGTGGATTATGAGCAATCACTTCTCCTTTCAATGAACTATATTTATTAGGTAACGTACATATATTTTAAGACTCAATCGAAAAGTTATCAGCATTCAAATATGCATCCACACAATTGACTACAATAAACACCAATCAAAATAGTATCTAAGCAATTTTATCAGAGGATTATCGCAGTGGCGTATACACTAGGGAACAAGGGGGTAAAGCTGTACCCCAAAAAAAATAATAGTATTATATTATTATTATAATTATATAAAAATATTATTAATTTAGTAATATACCCTCATCTATTATACATAAATATAAAATTCTTAGATGTTATGTAATTTTGTTTTGTATTTTGAAATGTATAACTGTAAACTATAATAATGTTTCAAAATGTACTAGTTTTATCATTTATATTAATTTTTTTTACGTATTATGTAATTATTTATCGTATAACTTGCACCTCCAAATTAAAAATCCTGAATACGCTACTGAATAGCGGATACTATATAAGTAATAATTTTTTCATCGTATACTAAATAGAGTATGTTTACTCATAAAATGTTTTCCAATTTTTCCAAACGTGACAATTAATCATAAAAGATAAATTTAGATAAAAAAACACAAAATTACCAATCATACAAACAAAAAAAAAAGAAAAAAAGGAAAAGACAACTCGGAGGGCCCACTCACTTGTCGATGTTCCGTGACCGCGACTTTAGTTTTATTTGCCCGGTCTCGACAATCTGCCGTCCGATCTCCCTACAAAAAAACGGACGGCCCCGATGCGTTCCAGCCCCTCCACTCCCCATCTGCCATCTAGGACATAGTTAATTGCCGAACCCGCCACGTCGGCATGCGATCGGACGGTCCATATATTTCACACATCCATCTGCCAACCAAATCGCAGCCGTTGAGACTGGGGCCCACGTGTCGACAAATAACTACTAGATGCTAACATACGCCCGGTCCAACCCCAGCTAATTAAGTACACCTAAATGTTAAATCTTTAGTACTATTTACCTCTATTATAAAAATGAGAAATGCATTATTTTTTATATTTATTTACACCTAATCAGTTCTGGGCCGTAATTCTTGGGACCTTCAATTTTGTTCTTTTTAAATGGAAAGGATTTTTTATTGAATAAAAAAAGCTTTTATTAATGTGAAACCGAAAAATAATGAAATTTGACCGGGGCTTTACCGATATTTTCTGCGGTCACACCTAGATTCCTTTTAATCGTCTTGTTGCTTTTACCAAGGTTATAGTCACAACCGGATATAGCCGGTCACCCACCCTCCCACCTAAGACAATAGAAAAAGAATGAAAAAACCCTATGCTACTCTATGTTTTTACTACAGGTCACATACTGTTATTTTATATTTACAAAATTAAAATATTGGTGTATAATCTACACACTATTATATATTTTTAACCATAAAGGCTAGATGATATTATTAACTATATACATATATTATATAATATAGATATACATGACTTCTAATTTTTTGGAATTTGCTAGACTGGTTAATAAGATATCTGATTTCTAGAGTAATTATGTACAATAATGTGAGACTTGAGTGTGTAAAATTTCAAAATATTAATATATAGAGATTCTATTATGATAATCCATAAAAGAAATACCGAAATGACATTAAATATTACATTCCTATTCATGCGCATTTTCTTAATTTGCTTGAGACGTAAGCAAAATGGCTACCCATATATTCAAAATCCGAAAAAATGGAAGCTTAATCCAAAGATAGAAACCGACACGTAGCGGTGGATACCCGATTTCATAGTGGCGTAGTTTCGTTCATCTAAGGGCAGAGAATACCGCCATGCTGGCACCTGGCTATTTTGGGCGTTCGATCAAACCGATCTCAACGGCTGAGATCAATTCGCGTGACAAAGCAAGCTCATCTGATGTTTCCACGAGGGCTTTTGTATATGTGAAATACGCCCTCCCACAAATGAATGGATGATGAGATTGAGATAGCAGGAAAAAAATAGAGCTTCACTAGGGGTAGAGAGAGAGAGAGAGAGAGAGAGAAGTAGAGAGAGCTGAATTAGGGGATTTGTGGAAGAGGAGCCCATTTGGAGAAAAAAAGATATTAGGAGAAAAAGATTGTTGTTTTATCCGCCAGATTCATTCTGAATCTTGATTCCCCGGCGAGTCTCATCTCCTTCTCCGGCGAATTATGCTATAGGGACCTCTGATGAGATATCTGATTGGATTTCTTCATCTGGGTCAAGCTGAAATTCTGATTCAAAAGGGGGGAGATTTCAGTGATGGACAGAAACAGAGAAGCCAGAAGAGCTAGTATCGTCGGCTCCAATGGCTTCAACCGGCGCCGCCACCGAACCAACAGTCTCAGAGACTCTCCAGGTTGATTTTCTCATTTTTTATCAACAGATCTGTTTGTGACTCCCCATTTTTTTCTCTAAAGAGTCGAGCTTTTTTGTTGCTGTTTGCAGATGAAGATGCGGGTCTGGAGTTGCAGGAATCCATGAGGTTAAGAGATAGAGTGAAGAAAGATCGGGATCGAGAGAGGGAGAGGGATAGAGAGAGAGAAAGGGAGAGAGAGAGGGAAAGGGAGAGGGATAGAGAAAGAGATTTGAGAGAAAGGTCTAGCCGGAGTAAGAGGAGAAGAGGTGGAGACGAAACTTCAGAAGAGAGCATCAATGATGAAGAAGACGAAGAAGATGAAGATAACGCCGCCGCGGCTGCTGGAGGCGCCAGCGGCGTGAGGTTGTTGTCGCAGGCGGTGGGTTCCGTCCCCAACCACCACCACGGCGGCCACCTCAGCAGCCACCACCACGGCAGCCATAGCAGTAGTTTTAGTCAACCGCAACAGAACAACAACAGCAATAATAATACTAGTAATACTGTAAGTAGCAATCACCATCTCCAACACAGAAAAAGCTTCCCTCCCACTTCTTCAACGGCGGCCAAGATTTCTAGAGCGCCGCCGGCTTGGAAATCCGGCGACGAAATGATCAGCGCCCCCGTTCCTAGAAAGGCACGTTCGGGTAAGACACGGAAAACTCACCTCATTTCTCCGTTTTCTTGTTCTTGATGACTTTTTAGGTCAAACTTTTGATTTCTATTAATTTTATTGAAGCATCCACGAAGAGGTCTCACGATTGGATTTCAATCAGCAGCAACAACAACAGCGGCGGCGGTGTTTCTGGTGGAGAGCCGAATCTTGGGAGCTCTCCGGCGAGTCAAGGCGTCGGCGTTGGGACGGCGGCGACGCCTTTGCCGACGGCTCCTATGTCTCCGTCTTCTTCCAATGTTTCCATGAGAAAGAAGCTTGTTAGTGTCTGAAATCGGTCAATAATTTTTTGAAACTCACAAAGATCTGTTCGATTCTTAATTCTGAACTTTTGCTATCTGCAGAAGCAGACTGTGAGCAACTCCGGGCCGAAACTGAAGCCGCCGAAAGTGGCGGTGGCGGCTGCGTCGAAGCCGAGCTCTTCGAATCCTGAAGAGTTGGAGATTGAAATCGCGGAGGTGTTGTACGGCTTGATGACTCAGTCACAAGCCCCTTCATCAAAGAAGGAGGAGTCGAGAGAAATCAACAGATTGAGCAGCGATGTGAAATCGCGTAATTCATCGCCGATTTCTAATTCTCCTTCGGCCAATAATCCCAATTTGGGATCCACTTCTGGGCCCCTTTCAGCTGTCGGTAAGTGTTCATTTACGCTGTGTTCAGTTCAGATTTTCTCTGATTGAGAGAGCTAAAAATCTTGCTGCTATCATTTTGCAGCTCCGAAGAGAAAGAGGCCGCGGCAGATACCTGAAAACTCGAGCTACGGCGCTCGGAGCAGCCCCGTTCCTGCGAAGCTTGATGCGGATCAGACGCCGAAGAGCGAGATTCCATCTCCTACAACAGAGAAAATCTCAGGACCCGCAGCTGAAAATGTGTACGAAATGGCTGCCAATTCGGTCGATCCACAGAGGCAGCAGGCGGCGGGATCAGCTTCGGAGATGAAGCCTGTCGCTGAAGAATTAAAGGAGAGCAAGGATTCGGTAGGGAAGGAAGATGTGAAGTCGCCGAAGGAGAAAGAATCTCCGGCGGTGAGAGCAGAGGTTAGCCAAAACGGAGATTCACCGGCGGCGGCAGCAGCAGCACCAGCATCTCTATCGGCTGCGGCGACTACTAAAACGTGAGTGCAGAAATTTGGGTTTAATTTTTTGTGTGGGGGTAATGATTTACTCATCATTTGCCCTAATTTTGGTTTTTATGTTTTTCTTGAACTTAGCAATTCTACGGCAACGGAGTTGGAGAATCGGAAGGAAGAGAAGTTTGAAATAGATCTGATGGTGAGCGAAGAATCGATTTTTTGATGTCCGTTTTCTTGTGTTTTTGTTGCTGAAATGGAATTTGATTCCGGTTTCAGGCGCCGCCGCCGCAAGCAAAATCTTCTCCGGAAAAAGAAGCAAAGATCGATTTGAGGGATTTGCCAGTGGATCAGAAGCTGGTTATTCCGGTCACTGATGCAGTACGTGGATCGACGACAAGTGCTTTTATTTGGATTCTTCGATTATCATGGGCAGCCTTTTGATGTTTTCATCTGCTGCGTTTCTGCAGAATTCGAAGGCGTTCGGTGATCAAGCGGACGAAAATTGCAAAAGTGGGAGTGGGCGGGATCAAGAAAAGAAGGTTCTAGAAAAAGCCGAATCAAGGAAGGAGAGGTATGTTGATTTGCATCTTGATTTGGAGAAGTCGGAAAGGGACGGCGGCGATGGAATTACTGTAGCAAATAAATCGCAGCCGTCGTTGAAACTCACTGAGAAATCTGGTATTTCTTTTATATTTTGGTTATTTTAAGGTTTTGGGCAATCGGTTTGGAGATGTATGGATTCGGATGTTGAGAGGTTTGTATGTTTCTTGAAATTAGGTCATTCAGCGAGCTCTTTGCCATTGCCAATGTCGATGGGAAATTGGCCTGGTGGGCTTCCTCCGATGGGGTATGATCGCGCATACCATTTTGCTCGAATTCTTGAAAATCTTTATGCTGGTTCTGTTTTGATGGTGGTGTTTCATTGTTTTATGTCAGCAGATATATGGCTCCGTTACAAGGAGTTGTGTCGATGGAGGGAGGCGCAGTTGCCCCTGGACATATTCAGGTAAACTATTGTTTGTTCTTGTTTTGTTATGGTGGAATAATGATGCCCTTTGGTGGTGAATCTTTGATGATCATTTATTTCGAAATTTCGCAGCCGTTGTTCTCCCAGCCCCGTCCAAAACGCTGTGCTACACATTGCCACATTGCTAGGAATATACATTACCTCCAGCAGTTCATGAAGATGAATCCCTTCTGGCCTGGACCGGCTGGCTCGGCTTCTTTATTTGGGTCGAAGCCTTGTAATCTAAACGTCATACCTGGCCTAGAGTTGCACGGGAATGTTGCTGTTAGAGGCGCTCAAGATAAGGCCCAGAACGTCCCCAATTATGTCGGGAAGGAGAAGGGTTCTCAACCGGCCAGTACGTCTGATTCTGCTCAGAGAAAGCAGCAGATTCTAATCCAGCAAGCGTTGCCTACCGTCGCTCCTAGTAATTTGCTGGTATGTTTCCTTTTACGTCTCTAATTTTGCTGCAAATCTGTTTTGGTGGAGTGTTGTTGAGTCTTTGGATGGTGTTGAGCAGGGGCCTACGTTCATCTTTCCCTTGAACCAGCAGCAATCGGCTGCCCCACGGCCTAGTGGTGCGAAATCTCCGGCTTCTGGGGTTTCGTCTAACACTTGTGGCTCTGGTGTTGCGAATTCCACTTCAGCAGCTGCAGTGAGCTTCAACTATCCAAATATGCCTTCTAACGAGACGCAGTATTTGGCGATCCTACAGAACAACGGGTACCCGTTTCCCATACCGGCTGCTGCTGTAGGGGGACCCCCGAATTACAGGGGTACCCCAGCCCAGGCGCTGCCTTTGTTCAACGGTTCATTCTACTCGTCTCAGATGATTCATCCTTCACAACTTCAGCACGCACAGCCACCATCCGTCCAGTCGCAGTTGCTGCAAGCTCACCAAAATGCAAGCCCATCTAGTGGTGGTTCCTCGACTTCCCAGAAGCATTTGCAGGGCCAGCACCCGAGAATGCAAACTGGTGCTGGAGTCGTCTCTAGCAGTTCTGGAACTGCTAGCTTGCAAGCCATGTCGTCCCAGAAATCGCAGCCATCCCAACAGCAGTTGCAACAGAGTCACAGTCAGTATGTACACCAATCACGGGCAAGACACCTTGAGGGCGAACCCAGTAGGGAAGACAGCCCATCAACGACTGATAGCCGGGGGTCTCGAGCCTCGATGAATATCTATGGCCAGAATTTTTCGATGCCAATGCACCCACAGAATTTCGGGTTGATGACTCATCCAGCCACTTTGGTTGGTGGTAATGGTGGTGCTGCTGCTAGTGCTATGAGTGCGAGTAGTAATCATGCTGACAAGAAGGGGCATCAGCCGCAGCAGGGATCAAAGGCAGGACCGGAGTCCTTGCCTGCAACACATAGCTTCGCGATGAGTTTTGGTACTATCAATGGAACTAGTGGTGGCCCAGGCATTGATGTGACATCCGTGGCTCAGAATCACGCTCTGTTTCAGAGCTCCTCAGAAGCTACGCGACAGAATATCCAGATGATGGCTGCTGCTCAGGCTGCACAGAAGAACTTCCGAATCTCTGATGATACTAAATCTGGTGGTGTAGATTCCAATGCCACAGAAGACGAGCGCAAGATCTTGATGGGAAAGGCTATGGGTGTTGGTGGTGGGCAGCAATCCATTGCATTCACGAGGTCGGACTTGACTGATGGGCATGCTTCGTCCATTCAGGCTAACAACGCTATTGAGAGCTCCACACGGTCTCTAAATGCTGCGTCTGGTGCACCTCGCAGCTCCCGTTCTAATGCTGTGAATGTTCAGAATGCTCATAGCATGCAAGCTCAACTTCAGCAACAGCAGATGCTGCAGCTTAAGCATCAGCAGCAACAACAGCAGCATCAACAACAGCAGCATCAACAACAGCAACAACAGCAACAGCAGCAGCAGCAGCAGCAGCAGCAGCAGCAGCAGCAGCAGCAGCAGCAGCAGCAACAGCAGCAACAGCAACAACAACAGCTACAGCAGCAATTGCAGCAACACATGGCAGCGAATTCAGTTAGTCTGCAGCAGCACATGGCAGCAAATGCAGTTGGTCGACAGCAGCATTTCAATTCGTCTTCAGCCATGGGTTTGAAGTTTCCGAGTGGGCTCACTGGTTTCCCAACTAATCTTGTCAAGAGCAACAGCAGCAGCCCGTCGCAGTCCCCACAATGGAAAGGCTCTGGTAGAACTCCGACCTCCCAAACCCCTTCTGCAACCACGACAACGCTAAAGAACCTTCCCCAGCAGCATTCTCGGACTCAATCCCCGATGCACGCTCAAATATCCTTCGGAGGGAATCAGAAACCATCAACAGGTTCACAAGGGCAAGTACATCCCAGCAACAACCAGACTTCGTCTTCCCCTATGATGGTAGGCTCTCCCACGACCTCTTCCGTCTCCAAAGGAGCCAGTGGGAGCCCGAGAACAACTTCATCTGCTTCTACGAACAACAAAACGGGCCAAGCTTCGTCCTTGTCAGCACAGCCAACCAAGAACCCACCATCTGTTTCTAACCAGAAGTCTCCATCAATTCTGGGGAACCTTCATGTAGCTTCAGCCTCTTCTGGTAGCGTACAGAAATCTCAAATGCAACAGCAGTCTCAGCAACAGATGCCTAAAACAATGCAGCAACAATTGTTCTTCTCAAATCCGTATGCTCAATCCCAGTCTCCACATTCTGCCAGCAAAAGCTCGAGCACACCCAGTGCCAGCGGATATTATATGCCGCGAAGACAGACAGATCAACACCAGCAGTCACCAGGTGCTCCGGTGACATCGGCTGGAGGTTTATCTTTATGCCCTCCTGTCACATTGGGTGGTGCAAACACGAATGATCCAGCTACAGCAATTGCAGCAGCCACTGCTAACGTGAAAGGCGGTGGATTGCCTTCCCAGGGAATAATCCATGCACCACAGTTTGCTGCGCAGGCTGCTGGAAACCTGTTGCCAGCTGGCTTTTCTTATGCGCATCCCGTTCCGGCTGCTGTTCAGGTGAAGCCTACTGAGCAGAAACAACCTGCTGGTAAGTATATACAAAAACTATAAATAGGTTTTGCAACCCCATTGTAGGTTGAGTAATGTGACTTGTTTTAATGCATATTTTAGAATGAATGGGAGTTGTGAATTTATGGTTCAAATTTTTACGATTTCTTGACCAGGAAATGACAATTTAAATCCATGGCAGCCTGAGAAAAAATGAAAGATGATGATGATGCTGTGAGTCTCAGGAGAGAGGGATAGTTGGGACAGGCACATGCTGGAACAATGAGGAGTTGTGAACAAGAGAGAGGATGGATGGAGCTCCTACGCTCCTACCATTCGACTGGTAAAATGCTAATATGAAACTGCGAAGTGTTTTCATGCTTTGGAACGTCGGTGTGTTTGAAAGGGGGGAGAATTGATCAATTTTTTGGTAATGGACAAGAACGAAGTTTAGATGTTAGAAGACTAGGAGCTTCTTGTTTTTGGTTAGAATAGTGGAGGTTCTTTGGTCATATTTGTATCTTCCTCAACTCTCCTGCTTGGAAATATATTTTCCCAGAAAAAGAAGAAAGAAAAGAAAGATTATTCAGAAAACCAAAAAGAAAAAAAAGAAGGAAAGAATGCGAGTTTTGGATATATATGTATGTAATGGAGGGCTTGCATATGTATATGTGGCAGGTGTGTAAGATTAGCCCCCGCTTCTTATCTGTTCTTTCCTTGAATTAAATTTATTAATCTCTGTTCTGCACTTGCTTGGGTTCTTGATGGTGATGATGATGCTTTAATCTTGTGTATAGATTTCTTGGATTGTTTGTGAGGGAGAATTGTTGATTGAGATATGGTTGGGAAAATAGGAGTGGTAGTGCCAATGTTTTAAAAACCGGACCGGCGAACGAACCGGCGAAGCTATAGGTTCATGGTTCAACCGGTCGGACCGGTCGGATCACTGGTCGGGCCGGAATACTGTAGAAAACATTTATATATATATATATGTATATATATAATTTAATATATATTATCTAAAAAATATTAAAATTTAGCAAATGATAAATAAAAAAAACATTATAGGACAAAGCCTTAAATCCTAATTACATTACATACCATTACCGACAAGTTTACAAATAAGTTCAAATATAAAAGAATAAAGATAGAAGTCATCATCAAACAAATTTTCAAATTCAGCAGATTGATAAGCCAACAGAATGCAGATTGATAAGCCAACAAATTTGTAGTTTGTGTTTTTTTTTTTAATAAAATTTTTAACATCATATAATTGAGTCTTTTTCTAACCCAAAATCTACTTTAATCATTGAAAAATGTGAACTTAATCACGGGAATAGTAAATTTTTCAATCCAGACTTCAACGTTTCTTATACTTTGTGACTGAATTGCAAACAAGATTTTGATAAACTTTTAATTGCAATTAAGTTTTCAAAACAAAAAATGCAAATTAATGTGTTTTAATCTTAATTCATAATGGTTAATTAGGGTGGATTAAACTCGATTAGTAGTTAATTATTTCAAAGTTAGTATTTGGATTTTGGACTGTGCTCCTTGCGGTGGAAGTTTCGGTGGCAGCCGTCGGTGACGTTTCCGCCGATGTTGGCGGCGTGGTTCTTTAAGCATTCACGGTAGCTGACTCTCGGATTTGCGTGTTTGGGTTTGGATCCGCCGCTATTTGGGTCGGAGATTCTTGTTTTGTCCAGCACTCTCATTTCCTTGTATTCACCACTTAATGACATGACGATTTCTTTGCGAGTTTTAGAAAGATAACTACTAACCAGTGACAATTATGTTGGGCGCGGGTGGCGGGCGCGGCGGCAGGCGAGGGCGGCAGGCGCGGGAGCTGCTGTCGGTGTGAAACTGCTGTTGTCACTGCTGTCGTTGTGAGGGCGGTGGAGTGGCTGAAACTGAAAGAGGCGGCGGTGTGAGGTGGGATGGAGGGAGGCGGCGGTGTGTGAGGTGTGAGGGAGGGAGGCGGCGGTGTGAAGT
>JAYDZE010449904.1:0-16270 GCA_034509125.1 Monilaria moniliformis
TTTACAATTTACTATATATGGTGAATGACTCAATAATATGTTAATGCATTACGTTTTTACGCCTTGAGGCACCGCCTTGAGGCACCGCCTCGCGCATCAGGGGCACTCCGCCTCGAGTCGCGAAAACGCAATTTTAAACCTTGTATATACATATGTGTTATGTGTGAAAGAAAAGGGGAGAAGCATACCTGCCCAAGCTGTAACAATTGATGCAATGGAAGTGGAGACTGTAAATACCACCTTATGCCTCTCAAATAAATCCTGAAACATCAAAACCAAAACCAAAATGAAACATCAACAGGAAAACCCCCCCTAATAAAATAATCGAACCATTTTCACTCCATACATAAAAAACCAAAATCTTTATCAGCAAACACATAATAAAATTGAATCTTTGCATTCACCTTTATGGTAGAATAAGTGTCCTGAGCAGCGGACATTGACCCCATAGCTTTTCTTCTCAGCTGAGATACCGCGATAGAGTTCATAATCGAGGAGCCCGACGCCCTCAATCGCGGTATACTTCTATACATTCCTCCCCTCATTCTAAAACCTTCCTTTTTGTCTCGATTTTCTGATAATTTTTTTTTAAATGAATTCCTATTTTTCAATTTGAATCGGTTTTTGAAGCAAAAGGGTTTTCATGAGAATTTGTGGGTGGCGAAGGGCAGTGAATTAAGGTGCCGAAATTCGCATGAAATTCAGATTCTTGCGGAGGAGGCCACACTTCAAACACTGGAAAATTCGAACGCAGATTAGTGGTTAATTTTGTGCAAATCACATTTTCACCCCTTATTTTTTAGAATATTATCATTTGGCCACCTGTTAGCATTTTGAATTTTCGAAAAATGCTTATGTTAAAAAAAATTATACTATTTAAATTTTTCTAGATAAAATATATATTTTTAAATGTTAGGGTTGACAAATCGTGTGAGTTGAGTCGTTATCGGGTTGACCTGATAACGACATAACCCGAAAAGATTAAATCCGAACTCAATATGTTAAAAAACCCTCAGCCCGAACACGAATTAAACCCTAATTAAAGTAATAAAAAAATTAAAAACTTAACCTTAATTAAAATAATAAAAAATTAAATAAAAATAAAAATAATTAAAATAATAATATTAATTATTAACGGAGTATCCTACTCCAACCCTAACCAACCCAAACCCGTCACGAAATTATCGTGTCGTTATCGGTTGACCTGATAAGGGCACGAACCCGATAAGACTTGACACTAATCCATTAATTTCGTACGTGTTCGTGTCATGTTTTCATATCGTGTCAAAAATTGTCAACTCTAATCAAAATGTTATATTAACAACAGATAAATAGATCAATCTGGAAGTACTCAAATTAGGACTAAAGATTATAACTCTAAAATATAGAATCATAATTCTTAAATATGAATTACACTATATGCATAAGAAATTCGAGAATAATTTTTTTCTAATGGAATTCGAATTTCATTAGTGATGAATTATTTGCGAATTTTTTATGCATATAATTTATTAAGATTATGTATTGTGTAATTTTTAATTATATGTCATTCTCAAATCTTACAAATATTTGAAATTCTTAATGGATCTTTCCCATGAAATATTTTATATGCTTTAGTAAACATGGCAGTACATATAGAAATTTTTGGAGAACTATTACAAGTTTATATCATGAAAATAAATAATTCTTTTTAAACACAACTTTTTAGATGGGTATAAAAATGTAATTTGGGTAACTTAGATGTGATGAAAGATTATTAGACTTGAAAGTTAGAAAGACAATATTGGCCAAAAACAAAATAGAATGTTCAAGATGACGCGGATCGCTGCCATTGGCCAGAGCTACGTAGCACCAGAAGCAGCAGGTCTTTTGTAATCCGCGAAAACGAAATCTTTGCCACTTTGGAAGTGAAAAAAGAAATCCAAAAAATGGAGAAATCGCCGTTGAGCGCATTTCTCCTTCTCTCATTGGTCGGGAATCTCGGCGTTTATGCACTGTACGGACCTTCTTCCCACGTTGTTCAGCTAAACCCTAACAATTTCAAGTCTAAGGTACGCGAATTTGCTTCCATTTCTCCGTTTCTGAAAATTTTCCTCTGTTTTTAGCTGTAATGTCTATCGTAGACTTTTTCAGCTCATTTTCATTGTTTGTTTTGGTGAAAGGTGATTCGTTTAGATTCAACACTTTATGCGTCAGTTTTGTTGATCTAGCTGAAGTTCAGATATTGTAGTTTGCTAATTGGTAGATTTTATTGGCATGGATGTGGAAACGAGTGGTTATTTAGATCACAATGCTGCTTTTTTAGCCTTTGATTCATGGTGTGAGTGTGTGATTGGATGGAGTTGATGAAGTTTTCAATTACATTGAGAAGGTGGACTTGCCTTGGTTTTGAAAATCCGTTGCTGGCTGAGAGAAAATTGATAAATTTTATGCGTGACTGCTCTATCTTTTCATATGGAGTCTTAATCGGTGGCGTAGTATTTCTGAAGTTTTGTTTATTCGTGTCGCGCAGGTACTCAATTCGAATGGTATAGTTTTAGTTGAGTTTTTCGCGCCATGGTGTGGTCATTGTAAAGCCCTGACACCAGCGTGGGAAAAGGCGGCTACTGTCTTGAAAGGTGTGGCAACTGTGGCGGCTTTAGATGCCGATGCTCACCAGTCGTTAGCTCAGGTATTTCTTTGTTGAACAATTTGGTGGTATTCCATATCCCATTTGTTCATTTATAAAGCTGGATATCATGAAGAACTTCCACTGTGCTGTTGCTACTTCATTAATACAACCTGATATACATAGTATTAATGCTTATTTCATAAGATGTTGCGCTCTTAGTTGCTGGTAATCCGTTGATTGGTCGCTTTATGGACTAGGGGCATAAAGAGACATTTTCGTGGAAATATTGTGTGGCCTTTTGACATTGAAGAATGGTGAATATGCTGGAAGGATGCTCATAGATCTGAAGCTAACACAAGTTTAATCCACTCCTTGACTTTCTGTCTCTGACTTATTACATCTGTGGATATAAGAGAGAACAATTTTGATATTTGATCACAATGTTTATTCAATCTTTCCTTTAAAAGAATTTCGCATGAAAGAAAAGCATTCAACTTATTTCAGAATCCAATATGTGTTTTATTGCTCATATAGACAAGGCTTTCTTTGTCCATTATTTTAAAGATTCTTTGGTCCTTGTGTTATGTAGGAATATGGGATTAGAGGATTTCCTACCATCAAGGTCTTTGCACCAGGAAAACCCCCTGCAGATTATCAAGGAGCTAGAGATGTTAAGCCTATTGTCGAATTTACGTTGCAACAGGTGAATTTTATTTTGTTTCTTCTAAGCTTTAAAAAATTGATCAGGTCAAAAACTCCAACAGACTTTATTACTTGCTTCTCTTTTTCCCTTTTCTGTATTCCTATGGTTTTTTCTGTCTGTGTGCATTGCATTTGTTTTAAGGGTCATCTGAAAAGTGAAATGGATCTTAGGTCCTTACTGAAAAAGTTACAGTCGGATGTCTGCAATGAGAATTGTCTATCATCCTTCTGATGAAACATTATTCTATATATTTGCGCATATTACTTTGTTTGGGTAATCATTTATTCAATATAACAAGTCAAGTTCCATAAGGTTCTTAGTCAGGCACTTTGCACTATCTCTGCTTTGTCACCGAGTCATTATTGTTGAGCAGGGATAACTAAACTTTTTCTTTTCATTTTCATAAGGTCAAAGCACTACTGAAAGAACGTCTGGATGGGAAATCAGGAGGAGGATCAAGTCAGAAATCAGAACCAAGTGCATCAGTGGAACTGAACTCACGCAATTTTGATGAATTGGTACTCAAAAGCAAGGAACTATGGGTTGTGGAGTTCTTTGCTCCTTGGTGAGTCGTGCTCTTGATATTGTCTTTTTTGGGTTAATCCTGTATGTTAAACCTGTGACTTGGCGTGAATTTTAACCTGCATTTCTGTTTGATAGTTTAATGAAGTAGTGAATAGTGGTTGGGTTGGAGAGACAAAGTCTACTTTTTTGGCAGGGTGGGGGGTTGTTGAGGTTAGGGCGAGAATGGGAGCCATAGATGGGAAATGAGATTGGTCAGGAATATATATTGGTGGAGCATATTCTGAAAAAAAGTAGCTTGAGCTCTGTGGACTATTAACCATGGGACAGGTTGACAGGAGAAGTGGAAGCTGGGTTTGGCCAATCTTGAGACAGATAAGGATATTTAACGTAGTGCTGATCACCATCAGAGCAGTCTTTGAGCTTATGCAATTTGGTAAAATATAGTTTGGGTTGTAGTGCAGCCATGAAGAAGGGTGGTTGGAGTATAGATAACTGCAAATGACTTGCAGCCAAAAATCAAAATTGATGTTAATTGTTCCATCGATGTTGAATTTAGTTCGACTGAGTAAAGGGATTTTATGAACAATAGAAAATCAAAGATGGCCAACTGAGTAATTAAATTGAAATTATTGCGCTTCTTCTGATATAATATAATTGTGACTTTTTAGATAGCTACTATGTAATTTTGTTTTTCAAATATTTGATTGTCATTCAATTTGCTGTTGTGAAGGTGTGGTCACTGCAAGAAGCTTGCTCCTGAGTGGAAGAAGGCAGCTAACAGTCTCAAGGGTCAGGTGAAGTTGGGTCATGTTGACTGTGATGCAGATAAGGTAAGCCGCCTGCCATTAAGCACTGGTCACATCAGTTATCTCAATGTTTTATTCTACAGAGCGAGCATAAGTTCAGTGCTATACTTCACTTTCTCGTCCCCATTCATTCTAACTATTTCTGCAAATATTCACAAAGCCTAGTTTTACCAATGTTCAGCATGTGTGAATCATGTCTCACGTCGTATGCGTTAGAGATCAGTGTCACTTTTCAGATTGTTATATGCTGTATAGAGTGATATATATAATACGTATGTATATATTCCTGTATTTTTCATTAAGTAGATATCTTGCTTGGTAACCTACTGATATAAATGTTGTAGTTCGATCCTTTCAATCTTGCCATTGATACAAGATGGTGGTCTTTTCCCAATTCTAACCAATCAGAGATGCCAGTCTTTGATGAGCAGGTATAATGTGCAAGGTTTTCCCACTATCATGGTGTTTGGTGCCGACAAAGACAGCCCCTTCCCATATGAAGGTGCAAGAACTGCATCAGCAATTGAATCTTTCGCTCTGGAGCAGCTGGAAGCGAATGCTGCCCCTCCTGAAGTGACTGAATTGACCAGCCCAGTATGACCCATCATCCCTTCCCGTCTCCCCCTCACCTAACCCTTAATCTCACTTTCCTACGACGATTCATTCAAATTGTGACGCCTGTAACTGTAATGCTGTTGTATATTCGTATAGGACGTTGTGGAAGAGAAGTGTGGGTCAGCCGCCATCTGCTTCGTAGCCTTCCTCCCCGACATATTGGACTCGAAGGCGGAGGGTAGAAACAAATACCTCGAGATTCTGCTATCGGTTGCAGAGAAGTTCAGAAAGAGTCCTTACAGGTAAGACAGAAGCTCCTTGAAATCTCTTATTCTCAGTTTTGAACTAACTTCTCTTTTACATGATTGACTCGAGTTTCACAAATGCTACAGTTTCCTCTGGGCTGCTGCGGGGAAGCAACCGGATCTCGAGCAGCACGTTGGAGTCGGAGGCTACGGATATCCAGCTCTAGTGGCACTCAACTTGAAGAAGAAAGCCTACGCCCCACTCAAGAGTGCGTTTGAGCGGGACCAGATATCGTGAGCTCTTCACTCTGTTTCTCTCTTTTCTTGCTTCATTTGACACTGCAAACGAAGTAAACCACATTTGCTTTCTCAGAGACTTTGTCAAAGAAGCCGGACGCGGCGGGAAGGGCACTTTGCCGCTGGCCGTTAACCCCGAGATCGTGAAGACTGAACCGTGGGACGGCAAAGATGGCGAGATAATCGAGGAAGACGAGTTCTCCCTCGAAGAACTCATGGGAGATGACACTGCCAGCAAAGTTGAGCTCTAGTTCAATTATATTTAGCTTCTGAGAGAAATAACAGTTGTGCTTAATTAAAAAACAGTTTTGATGTAACAGAGTAGTGTCATTGGTTGATGAATGAATGTTCAATAGTGAACTACGTCATTTGTTGAAATGGAAATTACTTCTAAATACGATTGCAAGTTTCTAAAATAAAAACGATTTTGCTGAACCAAACTTAAATGAATTTGCTGCGAATTAAACGCATAATAATTTTCCAAAAACTCATTTGTTCACACACTTATTATGTATAATGAATTGGAGATGGGATAAATGGCCTTCCTATCACCAAGATAGGCACTTAGTACTCCTTGTTGCGTTCCAATTCCCTCGGAAAATAACTCCCTGAAATACAAGAAAATTAAACAATATATTAGATTCTCGTTTTATTTAGTTCTACGATTTCTCTCATATGTTTGAATTATTTATTGTGCTACGAAGTGATTTTGATGAAAAAAATTTAGTTAGAAAAGACAACTACTTAGGGGACGTTTATTTGGTTCAACCCTGGCGCAAAAAAAAAATAAAAATAAGAAAAAATAAAGAAAGAGAAATATAGATGAAATATTCAATATTTTTAATGTTTTTTTTCCAGGTCGGATCCACGCTTCATGATGAGAGCAGTGATTGGGCCCACGTATCCGGCAAAACAGGACTTTCAACATAGACGAAACTACATACCTTGTAATAGTAATAATATAAGTTAGGTTGGGTCAGGCCGCGCTTCAGGTCAACCAATGGCAGCAACAGGCGGCCCCACAGATCTGACGAAACAAGACCTTTTTTTTTACTTTAAAAAGAAGATCTATAATGGTTCCTATATACCTCTGTGGTGACTCAAATTCCCGATCTATTGGTTGAAGGAGAAGCATTTTACCAAAAACTTGCTATATATACAAACATAACAACCAGAAATGAAGCTTTAAGGCATCCTTTGCGACGCCGCAAAAGCCTCCAAAATGTGACGGCTGTGATGGAAGGCGTGCGCGGCTAGTCGCCACCTGCCAGTTCACGCGAGGGGCTGAACGCCCCACTGCGGCTACCGCCCGTTTAGTTTTTAAATTAATTTTTATTTTTATTATTTTTTTATAAATAACACTAAAATACAATAAAATAAGAAAAACTCATGGGTAGGAGGGGGATGGGTCACGGGGTGGGGGGCAACCATTTTGCTCTATGAGTACACCATTTTCTTTGATTTACACACACATCTCTAACTATAATATTGTTATTGCTATATGAATCCAAATTTGGGGAATTTATAGTAGATCCAAAATTTTTTGTAACAATGTTTTAAAGCATTGTAATAGTAAGGGTTGAGATCTCAATAATCCCAAAGTTGGAATATGATGCTAGATAATTCCGTATCTTTTCTGATGACGAGCATTGAACGAAAGTCCCGTCAACTTCTCAGCGATCAACGTCGGGGACTATGATACTTTGATATTTTCTCTCTAGGTCGCGATGACCTCTCTCACTGACTCTCGCCGATTTGTAGGTTGGTCTTTATATTAATGTCCGTTTTTGTTGTTTTTTGGTCTTGTTTAGTCATGTTTTCTTGCCGTGATTGTTTTCCTGGTTTCGTTTTCCGATTAGTGTTTTTCCTGAGTTTGTTGTGTTTTTTTTCCTGTTTTTGTCTTGTGTTTTTGTCTTTTCGTTATGTTGTTGTCTGTTGGCCGTGTTGTGTTCGGTTGGTGGCTGGAGTCATGGTTTTTCTTCAAGCTATGGGAGAGTGTGCTATGGCGGAACACCCACCAGACGGTTCGCCCATGAGGCAGGCGGGCCATTCCCCGAGATTGGAGCATAGTTTGGAGGGAGGCGGAGGGGAACACACTAAAGGGGATCTATGGTTATCCGAAGAAGAAGACATGAGTGATTGTTCTTACCATGCTAGTGACGAGCTTGACGCCATGGTGGAGTCCAGTGAACCATCAGAGGTATCAGAAGAGGACTTGGAGGCAGAACTAAAGGCATTGGCTAATGAACAACGTGAGGAAGAAGCCAGCAATGGGCATTCTAAGTCTGCCATAGCCGTTGTCACCCAGGGGGCAGTTGAGGAGATGGCGGCCCATCGGCCGAAGAGAATGGAAAAACTTGCAATGGCATCTAAGGTTTCCAATATAGCGTCGCCGCACATAGACGCTCATGCGTCCAAATCCACGATGAAGATGGAAGGGAAGATAATTCTGGCAGATTCGGTCCCTAAGGAGGGAGATATGCCAAATCCCCATGAAAAAGGAACTTCCTAACTGAATTGCAATCAGCCTAATATAGGCTTGGATCCAGCGAATGTGGCCCAGGTATGCACGCAGCCCATGACTCATCTCCCGGTGATCGTAGCCCATTCGACCCAGCCCATAATCCCTGCTCCCCTCTTACCCCTACATCAACTTCTAACTTGGCCCAAACTACTAGCCCAAATCCGAGCCATGGTTGTAAGCCCACTACTTCAGCCCACAATTCTCGCGCCCACACCCACACAGCCACCCCCACATCAACCCCGCTCAGGCCACGCTAACCCGCCTCTGATAACTGCCTCCCACCGCACCCAACCATCCTGTACTGCCCATATTTCCTCCTCTAAACTGCGACCTGCCCATCCTATAGCCAAACCCAACCAACCAAAATTAAAAAAATCTCACCCTAAAGCCCAACGCATCACAGCACACTCGGCCATCACAGGCAAGGAGATTGTCGCGTCCCTTTTTGCCGATATGCCAGAGCGCCGGTGCAGTAAGTTGCGCCAACTCCCAGCGCCGAAAATTAAGGTTGTCATGTCTAACTTCCCACCTCCAGCCTCAGGGGGTGCGGGTAAGTGCGGTACTTCACGGACAACCAATGGTCTCTTGGTTCTACCGAATGGGACTGAAGACGTTGGTGGAAATGAACAAGCAAACCAAAAGAATGATGATACCATTGTTGCGGCCCGAGCGTCCGATCCCACCCACGTGCTGGGGATGAGTCTCGGCCATGCTGATACGCCTGCCAGGTGTGGTCAGATGGCAACCACCCGTGTGCAGGGGTAGGATTGCGACCTTGCCAGTAACACAACCATGTGTGACGTGATGGTCGTTGATATGGGTGTGGCTAGCCACGCGGCGCCGACGCCAACCAACCATGCTGATGCTGGTCCGACTCCTACGAGCGACTGGACTGCCGGCGGCAAATCCATGGCAGATGCTGTGCCGACAGGCCAGCCCACGAAGGGGCCGCATGTGATCCGTCCGGAGACCATTCGACGGCTAGGTGTTACGGGGTCTCAAAAAGGTACTCCTCACATCTCCTTCTCCTCTGCTGACACTGATTTCCTTGCAGGGCGCCTCACTCATGTCGTGGTTAGCAAGTTTTCGCACTCCATCCCGTTCATCCACTACATCCAAAAGGCTCTGGGCAACTTCAATTTCACGGGTACTTGTGCATGGAAATTTATGAATGCAAAGCACATTTTCATTAAATTTTCTAACATGTATGATTATGTGAAATTACTAAGTGGTCCTGATGGCATGGCAACTTGGTTTATTGAACATCACCCTATTCGTGTCTTTAAATGGACCCCTGATTTTGATCCTTTTTTTGAAAGTCTCATTGTCCCTATCTGGTGCAATATGCCTGGTCTTCCCATTCACTTGTATGATGAGTCTGCTTTGTTTTCAATTGGATGTCTTTTTGGTAATCCTGTGCAAATTGACCGTGCCTCTCTCACACGTACACCTGTTTCCTATGCTCGTTTGTGTGTTGAAATTGATATCTCCAGGCCCGTTGCTGAGGTTTTCACTATTGATATAGCAGGGAAAAATGTTACTCAAATTTTTTTTGGGACAAAGTCCCCTCCTCTTGCACAGACTGCCGCCATGTCGGGCATCTCGCTGCCACTTGCTACGCTTTGGGGTAGAAACCTAAGCCCGCCAAAAAAGCCTACAGCAAGGACGGCCACCAGCACCCGGGTACCCGGCAAGGGGCTGCCGATGCCCAAGCTGGCCAAGCTTCGAAGCAGGGGGGTCACTCTCGGGCTGAGGTGGGAGGAAGTGGGCCTTTTCCTTGCGCATTCCACGACCCAATTGGGGCTACTCGAGCGTCCAATTGTGTCTGCCGCCGAGGAGGGGTTCCAGCAACCCAAACGCAAGGATAGATAGCGAGAGAAGGGGTTGCACCGCTCTGGAGACTTTGACAAGAAGTCCGGCGAAGTCACTAGAACCTCGTCGGACGCGTTCGGACGACAACGGGCTGAGCCTTCCAGCGCCAAGGAAAGGGATGTTGCTAGTCATAGGGATCTCTCACCTGGGATGCGTGACCGGGCTATAGGCACACACAACAAGAGGGCACCAGATGCCAGTAGGGGGACCTCGTCCCACAGACCACAGTCCTTGTCCCCTCGCCCCCCGGTTCCTGAAGATGCTAATTTCTTTGGAGGCTTGGGATGCCAATCTTAGAATGCTTGAGACGGCTCATGTTTTCTCCGACAATGTCTTTGCGATGGTCTCTATGGATGACATGGGCGACCCCATGATTGGAGAAATTTAGTGCACCATTGATGAACAGGTCCTACGGGTCCCCACTACCGCTGATGAGGCTGACTTGACAAAGAGGGCTAAAAGAGATCCCTCATCCCCCCTTGGTGACCAATGTCTAGCTCCTTCATGATTTGTAATGCACAGGGCGTCGCCAATGCCCCCACCCTGAGCACGCTCAAGAATTTGATCAACATTTATAACATTTCCTTTGTGGCCGTGATTGAACCTCAAATTGAGCCCAACCCGACCTCCCATAGTATGAAGCTTGGTCTTCAGTTCTGCAGCAACAATGTGAATGGGAAAATCTGGTTCTTCGCTCATCGGGACTTCAGAGTGTCCATCTTGGATGATTTTGATCAGGTCCTACACATCCAGATCGAGGCCGACCTCTTCCCTGCCTCACTGACAATTTCAGTGGTTTATGGTAAGCACACCAGGGTGGCCAGATTTAGCCTGTGGGATAGGTTGCATCAACATGCCTTGGCTGTTGGCGATCGACCATGGCTTGTTGGGGGAGACTTCAACGTCTTTCTCATAGAGGATGAGCGGCGTGGCGGCACCGATGACCGTTATCGGGAAATGATGGATTTTGCTGATGCCATCGCAGGTTACCAGCTTGTGGATCTGGGATTTGGTGGGTCGGTGTTTACATGGGCTCGAGCTGGCATACTTGAGAGGCTCGACAGGGTGCTCCTTGGTGAATTCTGGACTTCTGTCTTCAATCGACGCGGGTCACCCATGTGACACCCCTTATTCGATTAACTAAATAATCAAATAAGTGACGTCATGTTCAGATAGGTTTACCTGATATTCAAATACACAAAATCCAAACATATTTTTCACCTCGTCATAGTGACAGTCAGTCACAGCAAAAGCATAAATATACATATACAAAAATCTGCACGGCAGATTCACAAGATTATGTCAATATAATACAAATGTCTCTCCTGACATGCCACTAACTTATGTAAAATATTTACTCAAAAGAATCAGTGACTTGACAGGATCGCAACTGCTGAAGGGACGAGGAATTTGACCTGCAAAAATATAATCCTGAAAGGGGAGTGAGCTCACTAGCTCAGTAGTATAATCAATGGTAGAACTAAATTTCTGAAATTAAATAAATGCTATGCAATTTATGTTGGACATGTACAGTTCTAATATCTTACTAGTCAGAAGTAGAAAATCTTACGTCACAACATAATAACAGTTATATCAGCAATCAAACCAAATAAGAATATCACATATTGTACAAATTATCATATACTGTATAAAGATTTACTTCAGCATTTAGTCCCAATCAGGGCATCACAATTTTATATTTGTGATCATAAGTCAAACGAGCCAGTAATAATATATGATTTCATAATTTCAGAAGATATTCAGCCCGTCGCAGAAAATTCACAGTATCATATTTATCGAAACACAAATCATCACGTATAGCCCCAAAATATGCTGAGTGACTGACACGGGTACACAGACCAAATCAACTACATATACAGTCGTGGTTCTTGCCCTTATAAGGACACCACCCAGAACACCTAAAAAGGCGTAACAGAATACCCAATGATGGCGTAACAGAACACCGAATGAGGGCATTACAGAACACCAAATGAGGGCGTAACGTATATCAGATGATCCTCACTTCGTTATCCAGAAGTCAAGTAATCAACGGATAATGCAGTACTGATATCCTATGGCATGCCAACTATACCCAATGAATGCACTCAAGCACCGGGGATGAACACATATATCATGCTTTTCAATTATGGACGAATCACGTCCCAATATTCAATAGAGTTGTATCCAAAGCTCCAATTTCACGTTCAACGGAATATTCAAATCCAATCAGTATGAATCATATAATCATACAATATTCTCATCCAATCAAGATGTAACACATCGTCACATAATAATCCATAATATCACAATTTCTATTTTATGCAATAACATGAATTTAATTCAAGAAATAAAGGTCTAACGTAGAACATACTACCTTGTAATTCAAAAAGTGTCGTAATCACGTGCTCGTCTTATTCTTGCACCTTGTCTTTTCCCCGGCTGGAATTTGAGGCACGATCACATATATATATACCGTGTGTGCGTCGAGAGAGATAGAAGCCGAGAAAGATAAGGAAGTTGAAGGAGTTGTGGCTACTGGACAGCGACGAAGGGACAGCTGGACAGAGGCGGAGGCTGTCGGACTGCGCGGTGGATATGAGTGGTGGATAGAAGCCGTTCTCGGCTGTTGAGGTGAAAAACCGAGAAGTTTTGGTTGAATCTTTCAGTGGTAGAGAGATCGAGAGGGAGAGGCGTCTGCGGTGACGAAAAATTCACGGCCGGAACGGTGATTGACAGAGGCAGTGGCGGCGGTGGTTTCCCGAGAGAGATGGGGATTTTGTGTGTGTGTGTGTGTTTGTGCGCGACCTGATAGAGAGATGAGGGTGAGGTGAGGGAGCGCGAGAGCTCGGCAGCTCGGCGGCGACGCGAGGCGGCGTCGGCTGAGAAGAGACTGAGAGAGAGACGAGATGAGGGTAGAGAGAGAGAGAGAGAGACGGTGAGTGAGAAGGGAGAGTAAAGAGGGAGAAGAGGATGGAGGCGGTAGGTTTGAGGGAGGGAGAGAGTGACCTAGAGTGAGGAGAGGGGGATGAGAAATAGGGTAAGAATGGTGTGGGCTTGGGCTTAGCCCAACTCCCAATTTTTTTTTTCGGCCCATCATTCATTAAAACCGGCCCAACACTTAAAATTACATACCTTAGTCAATTTTAATTTCCCTCAATTAATCCTATAATTAAAATTAATCTATTTTTATTATTTTGGGTGTTTTTGGGGTATTACAACTCTCTCATCCTTAAGAAATTTCGCCCTCGAAATTTGTACCTGATTTGAAAAGGTACGGATATTGTTGTCGCATTACGTCTTCTGGTTCCCACGTTGCTTCTTCCACTTTATGACTTCTCCACAAGACTTTGACTAACAGAATTTTCTTATTTCTGAGCTCTTTGATTTCCTGAGCCAAAATCTGAACTGGTTCTTCTTCATATATCAAATCAGGTTGTACTTCTATAGATTCAACTTGTATAATATAGGAAGGGGCCGATCGATATCTTCTGAGTATTGATACGTGAAATACATTGTGAATCTTTTTTAGTTCAGGTGGTAAAGCAAGACGGTAAGCCACTGGACCAACACGATCAAGTATTTCGTATGGTCCAATGAATCTCGGACTTAATTTACCTTTCTTCCCAAATCGAAGCACTTTCTTCCAAGGGGAAACTTTTAAAAACACTTTATCGCCCACATTGAACTCAATATCCCTTCTTTTCAAATCAGCATAAGATTTATGTCTATCCGATGTCGTTTTCAGTCTGTCTCGTATCAATCGAACTTTTTCTTCGGTTTCTTGTACCAGTTCTGGTCCCACAATTTATTTTCACTCAGTTCTGTCCAGCATAATGGTGTTCGACATTTACGACCATATAATGTTTCATATGGAGCCATCTGAATACTTGACTGATAATTGTTATTATATGCGAAATTCAGCTAACGGCAAATATTGCCTTCAAAATCTATAATACAGCTTCGTAACATATCTTCCATAATTTGAATTACCTGTTCTGATTGTCCATTGGTCTGAGGTTGAAAAGCTGTACTAAAATTCAATCGAGAACCCAAAGCTTCTTGCAATTTCTTCCAGAATCTCGAAGTGAGTCGTGGATCTCTGTCAGAGATTATGGAGATAGGCACTCCATGTAATCTGATAATTTCATTTATATATAACTTGGCTAATTTTTCCATCGAATCATTAGTTCTCACCAGGAGAAAATGAGCTGATTTGGTTAATCGATCAACAATCACCCATATAAAATCTTTCTTCCGAAATGACATCGGTAATCCTATCACAAAATCCATCGTGATTCGATCCCACTTCCATTCAGGTATATCGATCGGCTATAGTAATCCAGATGGAACTTGGTGTTCAGCTTTGACTTGCTGACATGTCAAACATTTAGACATGAACTCAGTGATATTTTTTTCATACCAGACCACCAATAGAATTCTTTTAGATCACAGTACATTTTATTACTTCCAGGATGCTTGCATATGAGTTGTTATGTGCTTCTTGGAGTATTTCCTTTCTCAATTCGTCATCATCTGGAACACATAATCTTTTCCTGAAATATAAACATCCATCAAGACTCTGTTCAAACCCGCATTTTTCTCCTTCACTAATCTGTTCCAGTTTGACTTTCAACTTTTTATCAGTCTTATGAGATTCTTTAACTTGTTGAATTAGAGTTGGTTTCACTCTCAGTTCTGCCAAAAGATTTTCATGACTTAGTGGTTCTAAGTGACTATTCATAGCTCGCAAAGCTGAAATTGATTTTCTGCTGAGTGCATCAGCTACAATGTTTGCTTTTCCCGGATGATAGTCAATAAGACAGTTATAATCTTTGAGAAGCTCAACCCATCTTCTCTGTCTCAAGTTAAGTTCCTTCTGTGTAAGTAAATACTTGAGACTCTGTATATGTAATATTTTTCACCATAAAGGTAATGTCTCCAGATCTTCAAAACAAAGACTATTGCTGCTAATTCCAGATCATGAGTTGGATAGTTTTCTCGTGAGTTTTCAATTGCCTTAAAGCATATGCAACTACCTTGCCTTCTTGCATTAAGACACAACCCAATCCATTGTGTGATGCATATTTGAACACTGTATATACGTTTCCTGCTTCAGGTTGAATCAGCAATGGTGCTTCGGTAAGTATTGTCTTCAACTTTTCAAAACTTGCTTGACATCTATCATTCCAATTGAATGGAATGTTTTTCTGAAGTAGCAAAGTTATTGGTTTTGCAATTATTGAAAATCATTTCACAAACCTTCGATAATAGCCAGCTAATCCTAGAAAGCTGTGGACTTCTGAGATATTCTTTGGAGGTTTCCACTGTACAACAACTTCAATCTTCTTTGGATACACACAAATTCCTTCTGTTGATATAATATGACCTAGAAATGCAACCTCTGATAACCAAAATTCACATTTGCTGAGTTTTGCATACAGTTTCTTTTCTCTCAGAGTTTGTAAAACTATTCTCAAGTGTTGCTCGTGATCGTTCTTTGTTTTGGAGTACACCAAAATATCATCAATAAACACTGTCACAAATTGGTCAATGTATGACTGAAAAACTCGATTCATAAAGTCCATGAAAGTAGCAGGGGCATTCTCATAATGGCCATAACGTGTTCTGAAAGCCGTTTTGAAGACATCACAATCTTTAACCTTCAACTGATAATATCATGATCGAAGATCAATCTTTGAAAATACAGTTGCTCCTCTCAATTGGTCAAATAGATCATCAATTCTTAGCAGTGGGTACCTGTTTTTGATTGTCACTTTATTCAATTGTCTGTTGTCAATACACAGTCTCATTAATCCATCCTTCTTTTTCACAAAGAGTATTGGTGCTCCCATGGTGATACACTCGGTTGTATAAATCCACGATCTAATAACTCCTGTAATTGAGCTTTTAACTCTTTTAATTCAGTAGGGACCATTCGAGATAGAGCCATCGATATTGGTGTTGTACCAGCTATCACTTCAATAGCAAATTCAGCTTCCCGTTCTGGTGGCAATCCAGGTAATTCTTCTGAAAACACATCTGGATATTCACATAGTATGGGTATTTCATTTAATTTTGGATCAGATACCCGAGTATCTAGGATGTAGGCTAAATACGCCTCACAACCTTTTC
>JAYDZE010450015.1:0-16268 GCA_034509125.1 Monilaria moniliformis
ATCCAAATTGTTAATGTGTTGATTATTCCTTTATCTAAGCATTACTACTCATCTCTCGATTTTTGCAATAATACCAAAAGACTTTCAATGGATGATCAAGCCAAGAAAGGAAAAGGCACAAGAATAATCAAAGATAAATCAAGAACTTCAACAAACAATTCATTCATTCACTTCATAAATCACAAAGTGTTTTCACCAAGGACTAGCTAACTAAACTAGCCTAACATAATATCTAACAAAGAAAAATCAAAGGAAAAGGAAATCATGAGTCGATTTGATACACCCGGAAGTTTGTTTCGCAATGATCTTCACTTCTAAGTCTTCAATCTTCTCTTGTCAATCCTCCTTCTTCTCTAGTGTGTGTGAGTGTGTGAGAGCTGATGGAAAATGGGGGCTGATCCTCAAAATCGTGCATAAGAGAGGGTATTTATAGGTATGGGCCTGACTGGGCCTAGAATAGGGCTCTAGTTGTGCTCCGCAGGGCTTACCCGGCCGGGTAGCATTGGTGATTGGATTCACCCGGCCGGGTACAAGTCTCTGAAATGCCACTGGAACTTCACCCGGTCGGGTGGCTCTATTGCTCATCCTACGCGGCCGGGTACAGGTCTCTGGACTCCTGCCTATGTCTCACCCGGTCGGGTGAACTTGAGCTTCATCCCACCCGGCCGGGTAAGACTCTCTGGACAATCTTGGCTGCTCTACCCGGGCGGGTGGCTTGTCCTATGGCTCTACCCGGTCAGGTAGAGCCTTACTTCACCTTCTAGCCCGTATTTCCTTCATCTTTTACCCGAACATGCCATATTTCTTCATAAACTGTGCAAACTCATAATATAGAACTCATGCACTTAATACCCTCAATTACACGTTTCGACTATCAAATCGACTCAATAAACATACGATATGCTCGACTTATCACCATGAAGGGAAACTATTCCTTCAAACGACCTTAGAGATATGAGTTGAAGCAAATTGCGCTAAATAATGCACACCTTGATTCGTTGTACGGTACATATGACACGTTCCTACTAAAACATTATCTCTTGCCATTTGTAATATGTCTGCTATATTAAATATATATTAATAGACCATCAATCTTTCCAATACACCTATATGAACTTGCATTTATTTATGCAAATGCAATATGCATATGCATATCTAAAGTTTTTCAACTTATTAACTAACCCTTTAATTAATCATTAGGGTTGTGATTTTGAGACATAATGTCTTTACCATAATAGGGCTTAATTAGTAATTTTGTATTATCTTATATTTTTGCTTAATTTTAAAATTTATGGTATTTTGTATATAGACCTTATTACCCTCTATGTATTAAGATCACAATAAGATTTAATTTTTTAATTTGAAAAAATAAATCTAATCTTTTTCAAACATGACATATATTAAAAAAAGAAGTTTCCACATAATTATTTAATTATCTTGACTTTTTGGTACGTTACATTAGTTATTCCATGACTTTGTAGGATGAATGACTGCCATTGCATTCTCTTAAGTGATGTCAAAAACTAAATAATTGCCAGTATTGACTCCATCTCTTCACTGCACCTGGCATTTGATAATTTTACTCGATTTCTTTGTGCCTTGTGCTATGTTAAATAAATTCAAAAAAATCATAATTAGGGAGATAAATATGTATTTTTTTAGATAATGATATTGATTAAATTTGAATTCCATAATTTTAGTGATTTGTTGTTATTGTTAATTGATTTATCTCTATCTAAAATAGTATAAGGGTACATTAATCAAAATATAAAATATAATTATGGAAAATAAAAATAAGGGTATTATGGTATAGAGACATTATGTCAAAAAATCATTTCCCTTCCTTAAAAATGATAGAATTGTATTAGTATATAGTAATAGGTCTAGAGCTAGAATGTCTATCCCCGTAACTGCGCTGCCTAATTGAGACTTTGCGATCCCTTCAGTCAAACCCTATTAATTAGCCATGCAAAGTTTGCTTAATTAGTGCATGCTCTTTAATCAGTTATATCTCTCATGTAATTCGATATTTATTTTACAAAACTGGTGTTAATCGACAATAGGTTTTCACCATATTAAACTATGAATTTCATGTTTAGAATCTTCCTTTAATTAATGTGGCCCATGCGTACATGTGATACCATAAGTGTTGGTTTAATTATCCTAGATTATCATCTCGATTGTTCAATTTAATGTGATTTTTTATACCATGGATCATGGTATGGACTCGTAAATCTTGGCACTAATGTTTCTGGCTGCAGTCTCATCTATAGAGGCAAATAAATAAATAAAATTATAATTAGACTATAAACTTATGGGAATGATTAATATATAATGCCCAAACCTTAGATAGTACCATAGTATCTTACAATTACATAATATTAAATATAAAAATTGCATAATGTTGAACATAAAACTGCATATATGAATTAAAAAATACATATGTGCATTAACATTGCTGCATATGCATGTAATGTAATTTTCAAAAGATGCATAATTATGTATACTTCGTACACAAAAACATGAATATTACGGTACTACTTAAGGAAAGGATATTATCTGATACCGAACCTGAAATTGGTTATCCAAAGTGACTTCAGTTGAGCAATATATATATCTAAAAGAAATCAAAGAGAATGGAAAAAATTAAAGTTAAGGTTGCGTTTGGTAAAGTGGATTTAAAATTGATTTGGAATTGCAATTATATAGAATTGAATTTAAGTTATGATATTCTAATTGAATTTCAAGTCTTTTGTTCGCTAAGTCAAAATTAATCAAAATTTGGAATTGACTTTTAATTGAATAAATTTTTATTTCAATTTTTTATTTATATACTTTATGTAATTCTATGTTATTTTTCTATATATTTGAATTGTGTGTGCAAGTGTATGTGTTGTGTTGTGTGTGTGTGTGTGAATTTGGAAGATACTTAATTTTATATTTATTTCGATTTCTAAATCTTTACTTTAGTTATAAAATTCAAATTGTGAAATTGGGTGGATTTGGAATTGGAAATCAATTCCAAATTCAAATATTTTTATAGTACAAAATAATAAATTTAGAATTGAAAGCTCAAATTCCAAATCCAAGCCCTCAATTTCATGACACCAAAGGGATCCTAAGAGTTTTTCATCGTTTTGATTTTGGGATTACATTACAGAGCATTATTCTTCAGGATTTAGAATTTGGGAACAAGTCTATGAATTATAAATATTTATTTGAGTTTTCATTTGATCGTATATCTCTACCTCCAAAATTTTGTAGTTCAGTTTAAAGAGTAATATGGAAGTAGCATGTAATCACACTAAAACACGTTTAAAATCTCATATGATTCCGGTATTTAGTAATTACACTCAATTCAAATTGTAAAATGCACTTCAAAAAAAATAAAATAAAAATAAAAATAAAAATCGCATTGTGAAATCAAGAATGAAAACACCTTTTCCCTTTTTGAATATCCGGATGTGCGTGATCATCGTTTCTTTATAGCTCCATGGACCAAATCTCACATCGAAAAATATAAAATAAAACCGACGACCCTAAAATCATCTCAATTAATTTGTGAAATTAATTGAAAAAGAAATATTGCTTGTACGTTGGTCCCATTTATTGGAGGGGAATGAGTCTGCAAATATGGATCTTCTTTATTAGGGGGAATCTGAAAATTGTACATTATGTCGGCTCGGATACTCCCTTTTTCCTCTCATTTCTCTACTTATTGCAGATTCATTAATATCTGTCAAAATACAACTCAAGAAAATTATATTCATGTTCATATTTACCTATCTTCTTCATTTAATAATTCTGATGTATATGCATTTAGTATGAATCTCTCACCGAGAAAACCCTAATTGATTTTGGATGAATTACGTAGAGATTCAAACATTGAAACCCGGCGTCAATCTTGGGCCTGATTTCTTGAATTTGCATGTGAGGCCCATTCTCACTTTTTTACTTTACACCATCATCTTCTTGTACTTAATTAGTAGAGAAATTGAATTTGATTCAATTTAATCCAAACCCTTATTTCGTCTGGGAAAAAATTTCAATAATTTAGACATATATGATGTAATAGATCTTTATGGTGACACAATGAATAGAAGTATAATTCGTTGAGGGTGTTGAAATATGAGAGAGAGCCGACAATGTCAGGGAAAGCAACCTGTACATGAATTTTGATCCCTATCCACTCTCTCACCCTCCCTATATAAACCCCACTTCACTCCCCAACTTTCCTTGCTCACTCCAATCATCATATTCACATCCCTTCTCACACTACATTACTTCTCCTAAATATGGCTCCCACTGCTGAAGATGTTGTAGTTTCCAACATGAAGCTTGAGCGAATGCTGAGCATGAAAGGTGGCAAAGGCGAAGCTAGCTACGTCAACAACTCTCAAGCTCAGGTTTAATTCCATTTCTTTCACGTGCCTCTCCATCACCATGCGCTGACATGAACTATCCTTTTTATTCATTAAAACTGTTAATTTTTGTTCATAACTATTGATTTTATTCATAACAATTGTCACATTGTTTTGAGTGTACGGCAAGAGACAGCTCATACAAGTTTTTGTCTTAAATCAAAGATTCTCGAAGATTAATATGATGTGTACGTAATATATGTGTGTGTGTGTGTGTGTTTAGGCGCAGCATGCGCAGTCGATGCTCCACCTACTGAGAGAAACCCTGGACGGCGTGCCGCTGAGCGCGGCGGCAGAGGAGGTGCCGTTCGTGGTGGCGGACCTTGGGTGCTCGTGCGGGAGCAACACCATATACATGGTGGACTTCATCATCAAGCACATGATGAAGCGGCACGAGGCGGCCGGCAGTGACCCGCCCGAGTTCTCTGCCTTCTTCTCCGATCTGCCATCCAACGACTTCAACGTGCTCTTCCAGCTCCTCCCTCCTTACGGCGGCGTCAGCATGGAGGAGTGCCTCGCCTCCGACACCCACCGCTCTTACTTCGCCGCCGGAGTCCCTGGCACCTTCTACCGCCGCCTCTTCCCGGCGAAATCTGTTGACGTCTTCTATTCTGCCTTTTCTCTGCACTGGCTATCTCAGGTAACTATTTCTCCACGATGGCCCGAGATTTTTTTTTTAATTATTATATTTTACTTGTATTTTGTAATTTTTTGTATTTTTATTATTTAAAATTATGATTTTGTCCATTCAAATTGGTTCTTAAATGCATATATATAATTTCTTCCTTCCATTTTTAAAATCCTAGCTTGGTCCCTAATTATATATGCATATTTTTGTACGTGTTTTTGCCTATATTTTTGTTGGATTTCATTATCTCTTCCATTTCGTGATTTTTGGACCTGTTATTTGACTTAATCAAGTTCAACCATGCATGAAAATCTTAGAATTATCAGAATTTACAAATTTTCCTAGTATTTAAAGAATCGTGTCGCAAAGATAATTTAGAGTTAATCTCATTGTCATCTATATATAACACCGGAAATTAGGTTTGGTGTCTGTCCTGTAATTAGGTTAGGTATAATTAAAAATGAATAATTAAATATTGCATAAAACTTGAGATTAAATAAGGTGAAAAGCAGTTTGAGAATGGCCCCTGGTTTCCATCAGAAGCACTTTTTGGACTTGTTCAAACATCTAACATTTTGTCGACGTACGTGAGTCATCTTTCGCCCTTGTAATATAGTCGTGGTTTTTGTTACACAATGGTATGTCCCTTTTTTCATCAGGCCATAGATATACTAATAAATATTCTTATGCCAATTTACTTGTATTGATGCATGCGCATCATTAAGAAAGTGAGTAGTATTTGATAAAATATGGGTGCAGGTGCCTGATGTTGTGTTGGACAAGAGATCGAGGGCGTACAACAAGGGGAGAATATTCATCCACGGTGCTAATGAGAGCACAGCTAATGCATACAAGAAACAGTTTCAGAGTGACTTGGGTGGATTTTTGAGGTCAAGAGCCAAAGAGATCAAAAGAGGAGGATCCATGTTCTTGGTTTGTTTGGGTCGGACATGCCCCGACCCCACTGACCAGGGCGGTGCCGGCCTTCTCTTTGGTACTCATTTTCAGGATGCTTGGGATGATCTTGTTCAAGAGGTACTATACCCTCTCTCCCAACTATACCAATGTAATACTTACACAGTTTCCAGTTAATTAGACACCATCATCATCAAATCAAATCAAATCCCCTTATTTAATTTCTTCTTCTTCAACACCACCGTCGTCACCAATATGCAGGGCCTAATCACTAGTGAACAACGCGACAACTTCAACATTCCGGTGTACGCGCCGAGCCTTGAGGATTTCAAGGAGGTGGTGGAAGCCGATGGCTCGCTCCTGATAAACAAGCTCCAAGTCTTCAGAGGCGGGAGCCCTCTCGTGGTGAACCACCCGGACGACGCGGCGGAGATCGGCCGCGCCCTCGCCAACAGCTGCCGCAGCGTGAGCGGCGTCCTCGTCGACGCGCATATCGGCGACCAGCTCAGCGACGAGCTGTTCTCGCGCGTCTCGAGCCGAGCCACGAGCCACGCCAAGGAGCTGCTCCACCAGCTTCAGTTCTTTCACATTGTGGCGTCCCTTTCTTTAGATTAATACTAGAATCATTAATTGGAGACCTAAAGAAATTGTCTACATATTGGGTTATTGGCATGTTAATTAATTAACGACTTTTTAATTGTGTTTGGTATCTTATTATTGATTACTTTGTGTCATTAATTAATTAGTGAATGTACGTTGATGTGTTTGGAGTTATCATTTTGGGCTTTTCTGAATTGGTAAAGTTGGGGAAAAGAAAACTTTGAGAAATAGTTATGATTATGTCGAAAGATTAATTGCAACAGTTACATCGACCTTTAGCTTTTGAAACAGCCTTCAATAATGGAATTTGGATTTTAAAACGTACGCAAGAAGTTGTGTTGCCCGCTTTTCTCTACATAATATTGTCGCATGTTCCGTCTCCATCCTTCAATGGGATGGCAATGGCATAGACGCATAGTGATAGGGGGCAGCGTGAAATAGACTTCAGCCTTCCAATCTGTATCCTTTCTCTCTCTCTTTCTCTAGATCTTCATCCCCTTCTTCTCTCTATTATAATTTAATATACAACTTTTTAAAAGTTTTAGTAAATTGAGTATTACTTAATGCCCGAAAATTATAGCTAAACACAACCGCTCACCGAAACTAATTCATAAGTCGGGTATCAATTAACTGATAATCAACGGATATCGAGTTGGGTCAATAAACTCGATAACTGAATCCATTTAAGCAGCCCTAGATAATTGTACTTGAAACCTGAAATACAAATAATAGAATGAGAAGTGATAATCTTAACAGACAACCATCATAGGCCCATTTTAGGCCCGCTTTAGAGATCGGGCCAAGTCCAGATACATATAATAAGATGTAATGGATTGGCAGTAGCCTTCTAGGAATTGACGAATTTCACTTTATGTTTGAATATTTAAACATTATTTTGAACGCTTGTGAATGTCTTGACCTTGTCACTCTTATTCTCAATTATGAATGTTGTGTTATTAATTGATTTGTTTTACGTTTTTAATATTTCTCTTGGTGGGTTGTTTGATTCAATAATGAATGTTGCCAAAATTTATAAGAATCAAGAAAATTATTTTGTATTTTTTCCGTATATTCGGAGCAAATCAATAAGTTTATATATTAATCGGCCCTCAAAGAAATGTTTATATTAATCATAATCTTTTAACTTAATTTAATTCATTTTCTCAATAAATTTTTTAGAAATATATTTAATTATATATGTTCCAAGTCATTTATCAAATCATGTTCCTTTGTAGATCGATGGTTCGAATAAGACTGCCGCATTTATAAGGCTCATGGTGACATTAGTGATGCTTTAATAAAAGTTCCTTTAACTTAATAAATATTCGTCCCAGTCTAGAGTGAAAGATCAATCCACTCTAAAAAACAAAACACAAAATATGTGCATTTTTTACGAAACATATGAAGTGCACTCTTAATTTCTTACCATTTTAATTGATCACAAATTTCATATTCCACGTCCATTTTTTCATATCATACAAATCAAAGATCTTACCACAGTCTTTACTATAAGATATTGCTCGATTTTTAGACGAAAAAATAAAATAAAAAAAGGAAATATGAGAAAAGTAAATAAGAGAAATTTGTACTAAGATTGAATTTCAAAATCACGTGAACCTTCATTATTCTTCTCCTTTTTCTTTATATTTGAATATATATTTTTCCTATATATGCGCAAATATAAATGAAATATTTAATATTCGTATCAAATGAAATACCATGCATATATGTTTTATTTTATATATAATCTTTTAAAAATTTATACATATTATTTGAATGAAATAACTTTTTATTTTTATTTCTTATAATTTCCTTTCTTTATTCAGAGTTACGAGATTTGATTTTTTTTTTACTTATAAATAATTTGGGGTGCCAACGGTTCCGAAATCGTCGGTTTCGGTTCTGTGGGAATGGAAACCGTAATCGAACCGCATGCAGCAATGGCGGTTTCGGATCTAAACCGGAAACCTACAATTTCCAGCCGATTTTGTGCAGTTTCGGTTTTGATTCCGGTTCCGGTGGCGGTTTTTAATTTTTTTATTCAAAATTATTTAAACTTGAAGTCGAAATCAAATATGAATATAAGTAAGTATGTCAGTAATAAACAATAAGAGAAATTACAACAAATTATATAATAATTAAAGCATAAGACAAAGAAATAATATTTGAAAATTGCAATTACATTAATAATTTGGATGTGTACATAACAAAATACAACAACTTATAAAGTTTAAGATTTTAAGTTATAAAATAAACAAATTATCATTACAAAGTAGAATTTAGAATTGCAAATTACAAATTTAGTAATTTACAACAAATGGAGAAAAATAAGAAAAATGCTTTGAGCTCAATTTAAATCCTTAAAGTTAGATTTTAACAATTTAAATTGAGTTACCTATGATCTCATTGAGAAATCAAAGCCAAAGTAGTTCTCTTACATTTACTTACCTTCACTCATCGGGCCCAGATCGTTCGGGTTTGGTAAATTCTTCACTGTCGCTCTCGACACAAATTACAATAATGGAGATTACTCTTGTGATTTGTCGGATAAAAACAGTAAATTGAGAATTTTTGTTGAAACGGTTAAATCCTTTCAGAGAAATTATGTAACTGCACATCTCAATTATCTAAAAACACTTGGTCAAACACATTCTAGTTGGATATTTGAGATAGTTGCTGAGCTTGTTGATACTGCAGTAATATTTGGAATGTGCTTGACCAAGTGTTTTCAGATAACTGGGATGTGGTGTTTCGTAATTTTTCTGAAACGGTTTAACTTTTTCAACAAAATTTCCTAATTTACTATTTTTTTATTTGTTGAACTTCGTCACTAGAAATGAATTTGAACTCATCTGGATTTCTACCAAGTACCAAGTTCCGCAGTAGTGATCGAAGAAATTGAGGAGCCTGAAATACCTCGCCCGAAGCCCAAAGTGAAAAAAATCCAAACCGTTGTTGACCGGGTGGTATGAGAAAGATGTGAAGTTCTAAAAGTTTCTCGAGAGAAGTTTGGAAGAACACATGGAGAGAAAAAAGCTAGAGGAAACATATACATCAAAGGTTGATGTAAGCGAGAATCTGTTGGGGCAATTTGATGTTGCGTCCATCGCTGAAGTTGTTGAACTTGAGGAAGGGATTGGTGCACTGCAAGCAGAGACCTAAAGTCCTAATTTATAATTGTTAGGAGTTTGTATACAAAGCATGCTTCGAGCTGCTTTGTAATGTACAACCTTATTTCCCATGTTTTATGAGAAGAGAATAAATATTTGTCACATTGTTTGCCTTTTATATTATGAATGTTTAATTATGAACATATAACTATAAATTGAGTAAGCAGGTCTTCCTTCTACATTGTAGACTGAATAGTAGATCCATGACCAATAAAGACCTTTCAGTCAGTTCCTTGTAGAAAAAAAATCAAGTTCACAACCTATATAGACACATACAATCTATCGTGAAAGGTTGCAGTGTTGATCCAAAGTTTGCATGCCTATCTTAGTCAATTGATAACACTGATGTGGTATAACATTGAAATAATTACAGTGAGACACGTACTTTGATGCTATGTAAATAAAGTACAAGATCTTGGTGATTATTTGTTTCTGAATCCATATATGTATAACATTGAGCATATGATGTTAATTATGCATTGCTTTGACTTATCAATAGGTGCAGGTCTTTCAAAACCCTAAGTAATTCATGATATCGTGGGCAGTAGTAGTTGATATCTAGTGGTGCTAGCATTGTTAGTATTTGGAATCGTGTCTATGGAGAACCCGGGTTGATAGTACCCCAAAGAGGTGTTCGGAAATATTTTATTATATAGAAGCTCGACCGACTTGGAAGTCATTCCAAAGTATAATAAATAATGTTTTGAATTAGACCACTTTTGGATAAGACATTAATTAATTAAAGCTAGTAGCAAAGCTTAAATTAATTTATGGATATTGGAAATCTTAAACACGGGAAATAAATTAATTAAAAATGAATCATATCCGTGATGTGTATCAGGACGGCAGTGCAATATTAATTCTATACTGGAGTGTTTTACCATTAATGGACTTAATTTAAATTGGGTACAGTCCTAATCTTCCTTATAATCTCTAACCTAACCCACCACCACTATAAATTAGGGGTGGGGGACGAAATTATCATATGTATAGAAGCAAGAAAATCGTGCCCCCCTATATACTGCACATTAAGAAAATTTTGTTCCCCAATACCGTTTATTAAGTTTGATAGAATATTGCCCACACATTATTCAAGCAATTGGAGGGAATAGACCAGAAGATTCGAGGTTTAATAGTTGTGGAGGAGTGGTAGGAGTAGCAAGTCATCTACTAAACTTATCAGCAAGAAGATTATGCATAAAAGATAACCATCTCATCTTTAGGAGCATGCCAATGGATCAGATTTACTTTCTGCTGCTTGTCTAAATGTGTTCTAGTGAAATTTTATCTATAATAATTAAAATTAAGTATCATTATATGGGATACTTGGCAGTAAGGAATTCTTCAATAAATTTCCCCAACAATAATCTATTGTTTTGGTACCTCGGAAGGGGGTATAAACTACATGTGTGATTGTCTAGCTGAATTTGAGTCACGAATTGGATAATTAATCGAATGTTGAATGGATGATGTGTTCAGTTTTATTTTTTTATGCTTTTATTTACTTTTCCTTTTACAAGATTTTCCATGATCCAAAGTTGTGTGATTTAAATAGTAATAATTTATTGAAGTTGTAGTACTTAGAATTGACATAATCTCGATAGATACGATACCATTTACTTACTATTTACTATGCTACGATTTCACCGTCATCTTGCAGTATAATTTTAGTAAAAATAAATTTTAGGTCTGCCAGCTTGCCAGAGCGCGCCATCTCGTCCCTTGGTCGCATGCGTGCGTGCACATTCTCGACCAACGTGGCGTATGTTGTGCACGCACTAGCGATGCGCATGTTGTGCACGCGCTAGTGTGCGCATGCGATAACTTTTAACATATTTTAATAAAATTGAAAAAAATCGATTTTATTTAACTTTTTTTCTTTGTTTTGACAGTTGGCAACGGTCATTTGACCATTTTTTTTAATTATCTCATCTCCTCCTATAAATACCCCATTCTCCCCACTTCATTCATACCTTATTAATCTTTGTCTTCTTCGTATTCTTGAAATTCCTTCTCATTTTTCCTTACAAATCTCTCATTATTCTCAAATTCTTCTATTTCTTTTCCAAAATCCAAATTCCACTATGGCGAGTACTAACCAATAATTTTACTAGTGGTTTGTCAAACAATGTCACGATCCAAGCACTCTACCATTTGGTATAATCAATCTATTTTTTGGATCGTATATACTAGGGTATGCTCACTCGTTGACTCTCTAATGTGCATACAACATCCCTACGGATAGTCTAGACAACATCCAACTATCCAATGAAGTGGATATTCCCATACACGAAGTATGAGCGCATTACAGCCCCGAGGAAACGAATCAGACTTTCGAAGTCTGTGTCGATACGAGCAAAGATCCAGTCATCGGCGACCAAACAAAGGCTTTTTGGGACAAAATCACTTTTTAGTACAACTTGGTACGCCCGAAAGTCACTCTGAAGGCGCACATATAAGATGCTTCAATTGCATTTCAACCGAGTCAATCCGGAAATCCAAAAATTTTACGCTTTCTACAACAACTTGGAGAACGAATGGAGGAGCAACACAAGCAAGTCAGATATTATCAAAGAGGCGATGACCATCTATCAAACGGAGAACAACAAGCATTTCGGTACGTTATTACTTAGGAAAAAATTTGTCACTTCGAAAAGTGGGCGGGTAGTGGAGAACAGTCCCTACTGAAGCGCACAAAGCACACCTCCGACGACAAATGCTCCACAAGCGGCGGGGAGGCAGGGTCCAGGTCGAGTACAACCGTTTTGAGCGACGAGGCGGATGGGAGCGTGAACTTGGATTTGAGAATGAGTCGTCCGATCGGACAAAATGCGGCGAAGCGCAAAGGCAATGGAAAATGGCGGCGTCGAGTAGTGCGGGAGGGAAAGATTTGGGCGGTGTTTGGACCGTACTTGAAAAGGCGAATGAGGGCGTGTGTAATTTGTTTTTCAAAACCTACAATAAAGACACGTCTCAAAAGAACGAGAAAAAATTAGACTTACAACGCAAACTTCTATAAAGTCTCCTGGAAAAGTTGGGTATGATTTAAAGTTAGTTCTAGTTTTTAATTATATGATTTGATGATTTTAATTATGTAATTTTTTTATTTTAATTATATAAGGTTTTTAATGAAATTCATAATTTTCAATTATTTGCATATAAATTTAATTATGATATATAAATATACACAATTACAAATTATATGAAATAATAAATGATTAAAAAATAGAGAAATGAGACCCATCAAAGATGAAAAGAATGACACGAATAAGATTGTGGGCGGGAAAAGACGGCTAAAAAATCGTGGGTTGCTAATGCCTTGGAATCATAAATATACTATACATCCCTAATCATTGCAACCAAATTGGCCTATAAACATTAATAATTTCATGTCAAGCCTTCGTTCTGGGGGACAATCTCGTGTAATTCATAATAGTTATGCGATTTAGAAGAAATTCAAATAGTCACAATGTTTTCTTGTCACACACATGCCCCACCTAGAAGAGCCATTCGCTCCGGTCAACTGTCCACCAGTCAGGTGCATAAAACTCAGTTTGATTTTTACGGTACAATCCATAAATCTCAAGTCCGACCAGAGCGATTGTTATAACATGATAAAAATATAGGAAAAGTGTATAAAGACCAGCTTAAATAAAATAAAGATAACAAATATATACAAATCCATGCAACAACTTGGCTAATGAACAAGTAAATAGCATGCAACGTAATGAAACAAGAAAATGAATCTTGGTAGTATGAAGTCCATTTACAAGAGGGTTTAGTGGGCTGATGATTGATTTGTCAACAACTCGAGAGCTTTCTTAAGGTGGTCCACTGCAACAGATACTTCATCAAATGCCAAAGCCCCTACTGCAAACCTCGCCTCCTTGTGTGCTTCTGCAATTTTCTCAGGTGGTGGCTGGTAACTGCTGTCGTACTCGTACTTTTCCAAGGCTGGTGGTGAAACTTCTGAAAGGTACCCATTCTTGCCATCAGAATTATATTGAGGAGTTGAAGCATATGCTGCTGCTGCTGCTGCGTTAGAAGGTGGTGAACTGGTGTAGGGAGCAGTATCGGAACCTTGATAATAGGAAGGGTAATGAGAAGGAACTGCGGGAAGGCTACTCTCTGTGAAACTCGGGTAGGACTGGAAATTGGGGTATGACGAGAGGGAGGGTATGTCATGGGAAGGGTAGTGTTGGGGTATGTTCTGATGAGGTTCGGGCTGGTATGGTGGGTGCGGATGTGACTGGTGATGATAAACAGAATGCTCGGAGCCATTTGGTGATTGATGGATGTTATCAGATGGATAATTGTCGGTAGGATAATGAGTTGACAGAGGAGGTGGGGGTGTAACATTTGAAGGCAATCGTGAGAAACTAGCAGGATGTTGAAAAGTATCATGATTATAGGCTTGAGGAAATGAATCAGAATCTGGTGCCATTCTTGCATCAGAATCTACACCAGAGTAATTGTCAGTAGGATAATGAGATTGGGGCGGAATGCCCGAAGGAGGTGATCCCATAACATTTGAAAGTGGTTGAGAGAAATCAGTAGATTGCTGTAGATTATCATGATCATATGCTTGAGGAAATGAATCTGGATCCGGAGCACTTCTTGCAGCAGAATCTACTCTCGCCAGGTCGGATCTGTTGTCCAAGTCAGCTAAAATACTTCTGCTTGGTTCAAGTTCCTGAAAGAGCATCTAAATTATAAGTAAATACAAGAAGGCATTCAGTAATTCTTTCCAGTTTGGTTTTTCATTATGTGTTTAATCTCAGAAAGGCATTATCCATTACTTGCTAGGAACCACAAAATGCATTGATTACTGAAAGGATTTAAGAGAAAATTGATTGCTACTATGCCAAAGGAAAATATTAGGGAAAATATAAAGTTCAGTTGACTGACAACAACAATCAAATAAAATGGAAAGCTCCACCTTATTTGCACAAACCAGAATCACATCCATTCTTCTTCTTTATAACATGGAAGATAAAATTAAGAAAAATAAAATCACATAGACTTACATTGGCGCCATTATATGTACCTGATGTCACTGATAAATCCGTGTCTCCACCAGGAGGACCCGGAATAGGTTTTCTCCCTTCTTTAAGTGCCTTCCTTATATCAGCTGCTTTCCATGCTGCATACTTCTGTTTCTGCTCAAGCTGTAACATAGATGATTTAGGAATATAATATATAAAACGTAAAATATTGTGGTTAATAAAGTAGTGCTTACATCCGGCTGAAGTTCACCAAATTGATTCAGTATTTCAAAAAAATTGCTTGCAGCATAAAAAGTTTTTGCAGCATTTCTGTACAAGGAACAAATAGTTAGATAAGGAATAGCGAGACAAAACAAAAATGAACCATCAGTTTGCAGTTTGCTAGCATTAATTTAAGCATGTTAGGGATACTGAATTGGAGAAATATCAGAATGATGAAGATTCGGCATAATCAAGTTGATTAATATTAATTGAAGTATGCCTTAGACTAGCAATATGGTTCGAATTTTTACCAAGCAGCAGCAGGAGGTATAATTTATCATCATATATGCCAAAATGAAAATCATAAACCATATTGCCTGACTGAGAGTTCATATCCTATAGAAAATGAGAAGGGTAAAGCAAACTGCAAGATACTTATCTTAGTCTCTAGCTCCAATCAATGTTACGTAACTCCCCATAATCATTCATATTGCATTCACTAGTCATGACTCCAATACAAGGAGTTGGAATAATAAAGAATAAAGTACCGTTTCAGGAATCAAAAAGAACAAAAATTCTAATCCATGCCCCTTAGATGAGTCAATTGTCGAAAATATGAGATAGGAACCCATGAAAACACTCAATATCCCCTACCTGAAATCACATAACTAAAGTGATATATCTACGTGAATGAGGAGTAGGAGTACAATTGCCAAAATACTGGAAACTCCAAGACATGCCATCTTTAGAAAGCCCTAAGTTCAAATTAATGATACATCTTTACGTCCTTGAGAACAATTACAGTTTCGTGAACAATTCCCAATCATTCATAATGCAGCAGAAACAATGTACAATAAAGAGACTCACCAAACAACTTTTCTGAAGAAACAAAGAGACCCAAAAAAAATTACAACAGCATCTCTACAGAAATCATTTCTATACACTAAACTGAACTCAATTAAATAGATTACAAAAGTACAAGACTTTTAACGTGTTATATATGGTTCCATATGGTAAAATGTGTCACCATCAGTTCGATATTATACCTCTTGGTCGAGCAGCTCATTCATTGAGAGCATGAGTAAATACACACACACACACACATCCCACAATAACATATGATGAATCCCATAAAATATTAAAATGACAGGACAATGCAGGAAAAGAAACCATGAGCCATTATGAGTAACAAAAAAGGATGGAGGAAGTTTGCATACAGATCAGCTCTCCCAGCCCTATCTTGTTTGTCTGCCTTTGAAAAGACATTCAAGGCAAATCCCTCAACATGTAGATAATCATCAGGTCCCAACTGCAGCGACTTTTTATC
>JAYDZE010450126.1:0-16268 GCA_034509125.1 Monilaria moniliformis
AATTAAATCAAGTAAATGCATACAATGTCCAACGAGGCATAAATTCATGAATAATAAACACACGTATACAAAATCAATGACGTAGGATGAGCTACGACTTATCTTTAGACATATCGAGATGACGAGGGGCTGCCTTCGGCTCCGTCGACGACTCGCACGCCGGCGAGTCGATGACGTCAAGGCAACCCCAAGAAAATGGGAGGAACGAGGCGACGAAGGGGCTGCCCTTGAACAGACAGCCCCTCCACGGGACGTGAAGGGCAGCGCGGACGCTGCCCGGCGACGGCGGCTGGCGCCCGGTGGGGACCCGACGGAGGCGACGCGGCGAAAACGCCGGAAAATGAACAAAACGAAAAAAAAAATTGAATTTTACAAAACTAAAACAAAAACAAAAAAGGAAGAGAAAGGGGTGAGAACTTACCGGCAGACGACGAAGGAGGCGGCGCGCGGCGGCACGCGGCGGCGCATGGTGGCGTGGCCGAAGCGAAACCGAGAAGGAGGCGTCCCGACGGAGAGACAGATCTACCCTCTCCCGTCACCTTCTCGGCGGTGGCGGTGGCGGCGGCAACCCGCAACGGCGGCGAGGCGGTGGTCCATGGCGGCGGGAGGTTTCCGGCGGGAAAGAGAGACCCGAGAGAGAAGATGAGTGAGAGATAGAGGGGGAGTCCGGCGGCGGCATAGCCGATCCGCCGGTGGCGGCCCTCCGTGGAGAAAGAAGAAAGAGAGAAAGAGAAGGAGAGAAGAAGAGAGAGAGAGAGAGACAGAGAATGAGGGAGAGATGAGAGAAGGGCGGCCGAGGGAGAGGACGACGGTGGCGGAAGGTGTGAGGAAGGGAGAAAGAGAGGGAGTGAGGTAGAGAGAAAGGATAGAGAATGGGAGGTAGAGAGAGAAGATGAGTGTGTGAGATTGAGTGTGAGTTAGTGTGTGTGGGAATGTAACCCTAAACCAAGAACCGATCGGGGTTGAACCGGACCGGTTCACTTAAATGGGTGGGCTTTAGTATCGGGCCGAGAATTTAAAAGAAATGGGCCGAGAATGTAAAAGAAACTGGCCGAAAATATTAATTGTTTGGGCTCAATTTAATTAAATGTTGGGCCTAGGTGATCGAGCCCAAAAATTATGAAGTATAGGCTTAAGAAATTATTTTAGATTGTGCTTAATGATTTAATCATGGGCTTTGGTTTTGGGCTCAAATAAATAAAATCTTTGAACTTGTGATGATGGGCCGAGAAATAAAAACTTGGGCTTGGAATTTATTTGTGTTGGGCTCAAATTGTGGGTTTTGAATTAATAAAATTTAGCCTACGAAAATTGGGCCAACAATAAAATAATGGGCTTGGGAATTAAGTGATAGGTTTCCCAAATTAGTTTGCTTGGGCTGAAAATAAAAGAAGACATGGGCCTTAAGAGTTAGGCCAAGAAATAAAAGTTTGGGCTTGAATTTAATTAGTGTTGTGCTCCAATTAATTAACGAGTGAGCCTTAATAAAATTTCAGTGGGCCAATTTAATTAACCTTTGGGCTAATAATTAATCATCATTAATTAGTAGGTTAATTAATTGTGATTATGGAAGTACTTAATTAATTTAAGTACTTAAGAAGAGTTAAAATAATTCTCTCTTATCTAATTAATTTCAAAATTAATTATGTGGTTATAATAAATTAATCCAAGGATTTATTTATAAAACATTAAATCATATGATTCAAGAAAAGTCCCAAGTTAATTAATCTTCTGATTAATATTGAGTAATTAAATTTCCTGATTTAATTACTTCAAAGGAATTAGATTTCCTTAACCAAGGAAATTAAGAATAAATGTATCTTTGATCCTGATCAAGAAAGACGCGAAATTTATCGTCGGATAAATTTTAAAGTATGAAATGAAGAATTTCTCTATAGAATGTGCTAAAAAGACGAGACATAGTAGGTATGCCTCAATAGGACACGTGCATATCACGCGATTATGCAAATAATTCTTTGAGCTAAAATTTAGCTTACCTTGTACAATAAGGAAATTGCGAAGAGGAAAGGCAGTACAATCATCAAGGTATTATTCCAGATCAAGGACAAAACGAGATGGGCTTCTCTGTCCAATTATGGGCGTTATATATATACTCAAATGTTAAATGCTTTCAATGAAGTTATGATTTTGATATTCCTATCAAAACCCGAACTAAGGTTCGTGGACTCAAAGTTATTGTCATGCCTAAAATGTTTGTTTCATGAGAATGCCTATCTGTTGGCTATGCCAAATGTTATGAAATCGAATTCGGGTCCCAGAAAGGGTAGCGTCCCTCCTCGGACTAGTGTACACAAGGGGACCATGAGTCATCGAGCGGGTTGGCTGGTCCTGTGACCGTGGAAGGTGGCCACCTTCCCATCACAAGTTAAGAGAGGGTGACCGTGGGAGGTGGCCACCTCCCCGACACATTATGATCAGATGGCTTATGAAGAAGAGAACCTAGGCTGCGCAACCGAACTTTAAGATCAAAAGAATTTAGTAAAACTCTCGTGCTTTACTGTGATGGCATGAAAATGTTTTTCAAACATATATATATTTTGGCATGTTTTCACTGAGTACTGTTGTACTCAGCCCTGCATATATTTCTAAATGCACAGGTTGAGGCGTGAATAAGTCATGAGAATGTTCCTTGCTAGAATAAGACTCTTGGAGGTGCATGTCCTCACACATGTCACCGTTTTCCATTTTTCGCTGAGTTTAAAGTACAATGAGGAGTAATAGTATATGTATATACACTCCTCCCAGACTCTGATTTATCAGTTCTTTTCTAAAGTATGAATGATGAATTCAACTATTCCAATTATTCAAAGACGTCGATTGACATTCGAGAATTGTGCATTGAGTTGCTATCCCCTTTCTAATCCCGCTTCTTAATTCCCACCCCCAGTTACGATAACCGAGCTTTATTAACCTTAATAGAGTGCGGCCGTGAAAGAAACTACCCAACATATGATCTTAAGTTTGCAACTATTGTGTTTGCTTTGAAAATCTGTAGGTATTACTTGTACGACAAGAAATGTTACATCTACACTGATCATAAATGCATCATGTATCTGCTCATTCAGAAGGAGTTGAATTTGAGACAGTGAAGATGGTTGGAGCTCATAAAGGATTATGACTGTATAATTGATTATCATTCAGGGAAGGCAAATGTGGTAGCTGATGCACTAAGTAGAAAAACACTATATTCTCTAAAGGCTACGAATGTGCATCATGAAGCACTGAGTAATGGCGGGTTGTTATCTGAGTTAAGAGTAAAACCGACGATGTTGCTACAAGTCAAGGAGTCACAGAAGACTGATAAGAAACTGAAAACCAAATCTGATCAAATAGGCAAGACAACAGCATGCGACTTTGCACGAAATTCTAAAGGTTATCTATTCTTCAAGAAAATATTATGTATGCCCGGCAATAATGAGCTAAAACAGGATATACTCAAGGAGGAGCATAACAGTCCCTATTCAATGCACCCTGGGAGCAAACAAATGTATCGGGATTTGAAAAAGAACTACTGGTGGTCGGGAATGAAGAAGTTATTACGGAGTATATATCAAAATGTTTGATATGTCCTTAAGTCCCCTCCGGTTTGCTTTAACCACTCATTATACCAGAGTGGAAAAGGGATCGAGTCACGAAGGACTTCGTGACGGGTTTGCCGATGATACCCTGAAAAAAAGATACACTTCGGATAATCGTTGATTGATTAACCAAATTAGCACACTTCATCCCAGTGCGAACTGAATATTCTTTAGAAAAATTATCTCAAATGTATGTCAATGAAATTGTAAGGGTATATGGAGTCCCTAACTCCATAATATTAGATCAAGACCCACGATTTACTTCTCAATTTTGGAAGAAACTACATGAAGCATTGGGCTCTTGGCTGAACTTCAACACTATTTTACATCCACAAACTGATGCACAATCAAAACGTGTGATACAAGTCCTTGAAGATATGTTAAGGTCATGTATCATTGACATCAAGGGAAGTTGGGAAAAGTATCAGCCACTGGTTGAATTCTCTTATAATAATAGTTAACAGACGACATTCAGATGGCCTCCTACAAAGCATTATATGGGCGAAAGTGTCGTACTCCACTGCGTTGCATCGAATTGAGTGAAAACAAAATGGTGGGACCAGACTTAATTCAAGAAACAGTGAAAGTTTGCTTATTACGTAGTCGACTTAAAGAAGCATCAAATAGATAGAAATCTTATGTTGATCTTAAGAGAAATGATATTGAATACAATGTGGGGGACAAAGTATTTCTGAAAGTGTCTCTATGGAAAAGAGTGCTTCGATTGGGGCAGAAGAGAAGCTAAGTCCGAGGTTTATTGGGCCATACAAAATACTAGATCATGTAGGTCCAATGGCTTACCGACTTGCTTTACCACTATATCTGAAAAAGATCCACAATATCTTCCATGTGTCTATACTAAGAAGATATCGGTCTGATCCATCCCAAGTTATTCAAGTTGAATTGGTAGAGACACAACCAGACTTGACATACGAAGAATAATTGCTTCTCATCTTGGCTTGAGAAATAAAAGAACATAGGAATAAGAAGATACCCTTTGTCAAGGTTTTGTGGAGAAGCCACAAGACAGAAGAGGCCACAAAGGAACCCAAAAAGTCAATGCGACTATAATACCCCCATCTCTTCGAATCAGGTACCAATTTTGGGATGAAATTTTCTTGAGGGGGATAGAGTTGTAATACCCTAATTTTGAAATTTCCTAAAACAGTGTTTGAAACTATAGGCCATGTACTTATGACCTTGATAAATATAAATTTAAAAGTTAGTAATTATAAACCACAAAGAAAAATGCGTCATTTTTGTCCATTCTTTGATAATCGACTATTCGAATTCGTGATTTATGTGATATCTGCTAAATGTGATAATTAAGTGTGCTTGTGATGAACTATACTTTTGTAATGATCTTGTTAGGTATTAAATTATTTGATAATCAATAAGAATTAATTAATTTTGTAACCATATATTACTAATGCTTAGCTAATCATTTAATCAACCATAATTAGTCAAAATTTAATCACCATCCACTCCCCAATTCACCAACATAGGGCGGTTATTGTTCTTGGGTAGAAAGTCAAATGGCCTCATTTTTATTAAGTCCCACTTATGCTCATACTAACAAAGGCCATGCATAAAAACTTGGGTAGATAGTCAATCATGGACACATAATTCCTAAATAGGTTTCAAAACCATGCATAAAAACTTAAAACATCCAACAAAGGCCAAACTCCCCTCCCCCCACCCTACAATACCAAAAACTCTCGGCCACTATAAGTACAGAGAAAAGAGAGTTTCTTCACTCCCTTCAACCTTCAAACACTCTACACCTTTCATCCCTTATGCTATATATTTAAGAGATAACATTTTCTTCTTATCACACACTTATGTTGGAGGTATAGATAAGAGTAAGAAGCATAGGATAGGCTAAAGGGAGCTACGAAAAGGAATTAAAGAAGTGGTCTAGGAAATATTAAGCTTGAGGCTGAAGGTTGGTATGTTTCCCATAGTTTAATTTGAATTTGGGGAAAACTTTAGGGACATGCTTGCTTAGGATAATATTTTTATGCTAAATTGGTTTAGAATTGAAGTATGGTACGATGAGAAAACCATGAGATATGAATTCCATGTTAGTACTTTGAAAGGTTGGATTCAATTGTGCTCATATACTTGAATTCAAATAATTAAGGTATTGCATGAATAATCTAGGACTTTTTATTGGATTATTCTTCTCTTGTAAATGTTATCATATGTATGATGTTGTTGGTTGATGATTAGAAGTGTCTAATTGCATTTTTTGAGTTCTTAAACACGTTTTTGGAATGAGGTTAAAAAACTGCCAATAAATGCCACGCTACATCATAATGGTGTGAGACCCATTTGACCAACCACAACACTCTTATTCACTTTTAAATTTTAACTGAAAGTCGTTCAAGGTCTAAGGAAATTTTTTTGTAAATTTCGAAAGCTTCCGACGTAAGTGGATATTTGGTGGTTTTTACAAAAATATTGCCAGTTTATGTTACAATTTTGATAGGTTGCACTAAAAAATTCATAACTCTTAAACGGGTACGAGTTCAACCTTAGGATTTTAACACCACAAACTAGATATGTTTAGGTTTGATTTGCAACTACTAGTTTTCATGTTCATATGCGACCTGGGTTAAATTTCTAAGTGGAGTCAGAATCTTGGTAAGACATGATTATGTGTTGGAATATGGTTTCTTATATATTTGGATAGGAAAATGTATTTTGAGCATATAATGAAATGTTATACTTCCAAAAATCTATGATGAGTTTTAGATACATAATATTACAGTGCAATAATATGTTTTGGTGTTTTTGAGATGTTTTGTTATCTTATTGGATTGTTGGAAATTGGATTTCATAGACATATGCATTTAAAGGTTTTATTATTGTGTATAAAAGGCTAGTTGATTTACAAGCATCATTATAAACCTTATTCACCAAAGTTATGCCTTGTGATGTTTTGGAATATGTGAACTTGGCCGAAATGTAGAATTAAAGTAAAGTAAATGCTTTTAAATCAAAGTTAGAAAAGGTTACAAATTGCCATGTTATACTTCGGATTTTTATGGTTTCTCTGAGGTTTTAGAATACTTATTATTCAATTTTAACAATTTTTAAAATGATTTTAATATATTTGGATGTGTTCTATAAATACATTTGAATTTAGAGGGTCATTTGCTATTTTTATAAATTGTGTAAACTTAACTGCCTGGAAACTGCGTTGTTCTAGTATGCTATAGTAATTTGTGCAAAAAAGCGAATACAAATTTTTGAGTAATTCTTTTTGGAGATGGAAATAGACTCTCTGAAGTCTTTGGAACTTTTATTCTAAACTCATAATGTTACCTGGAAGAATCCATTAGGTGGTGAGTGTAATTTAGTGAGGTGAGAAATTAAGATAGAAACTTAACACCATTCTTTTGCATATGTATATTAATGACTTCGGGGAGGGTTTTGATTATACTAATTTTTGGTTGATGTATGAAATTAATACATATATATAATGCCTATAATAGAGTGCCCAAGCCTGGGTACAATCCGAGGAAAGGAAAAGGTTCGAAAATGATCGACGTGGTTTAGTCTTCGGTGCACCGATGATATTGAAATCTATGTATGTGATTATCACGTTGAACATGATGACTATATAGCATGCCTTGCTATGGTGGATTGTGTGTTAGCTTTGAACTTGTGTAATTTAAATCGTTATAATTAGCCTCGTGCTTAAGGCACACAATAGGTATAATAGGGATGCCTAGATCATGTATCAAGATAGAAAGGTTAAAATTGTACATCTTTCGCAATGACTTTTCCTACTAAATATCCTAGTGGGCTATTGTAGCTCATCTATTCACCTGTTTCTCCTACAGATTATGTAATCTTGGCCGACCAGGGATACAATAGCTCAAGTTAGTATCTCCATCTCTTTTGGTTAAGAGATTTAAGTTTGTCAGTATGTCATGTTAGGGCCCCTATTGTATATGTTTTTGGTCAGCATGTTTTGAAAAGTAAAGCTTGCATGTAACTGAATAGACTTTAATTTCTGGACACTCTATTTTAAGCTATTTTATCTGTATCTGTTTGATTAGCTGGACATTTTAAGAGCTATCCTTTCAGTTTTTTATTTGGATCTTAAAATGACCTTTTGAATCTACGCCTGTGAAACCAAGTAATTTGAATTATGTTTATCTTCAACTTCACCTTTTGAAAAATACCTTGGTTGCTCAATATGATGTCATATTTGTAGAAAAATAACAATAAAGTTTTCCCAAATGTTACCAATCTTTATTTGAAAATCCGAGTCAGAATCCATAAGTAACGTCACTTATTCAATTAACTTGATAATCGAATAAGGGGTGTTACACCCTTTCTTACAATAGTATATCTTGAGGACGGACATATATAAAGTTTGCATTTGTTTCTTATAGGTATAGAAGATGTTAGGCATACGGTTCAGTTTTGGCAGACAGTCATACATGAACTGGCACACACCATCAAATAATGGCTGACACATGCGATATTCGAACTTTATATTCATCAGGTGAGCATTTGTTTCCAGATGAGAATAATCACAGCCCCCCACATGTATGTAAGCGGAACAAAACCAATTGTTCGTCCTGACGCATCGTACACCATCTATTTTGTGAATTTGGTGGCGGATTGAAATGCATTGATTAGGTTTGTCTTGAATTGGACGATACTCCCACCTCGTAATGAAATCTCCAATCACGAGGTGCTAATTGACCATGTCTTAGGATGAAATCTTTTATTAACACAAAATACACATGGACATCTAATTTTCAAACCATCCATTTGAGAAGGTCGTTGCACGGCAAAATTTATAGATATATCTAATCAATCAATTTATAAACCATCCAGATACTAGTACACAAACCGAGTTGGAGCCTACCGTCAAAACACGGCCCATGTGAGAAGGATGCTAAGACCAGGTGGTTCTACACGGACCTTGTGGTGGCCCCACATTGCCACGTGACCCATATGGTCAAGTCCCGCAAGTCCCACACGAACCGTATGGTGGCCCCGTCTGACTACACGGCCTGTGTGGTTGTGCACAACGTTCTATACCGTAAGTCCAACACGAATCATCTGTTGGCTCCGCCTGACCACACGACCCGTGTGGCTGTACGTAGCTGAATGTATGTCATATTTTGAAGTGTATTTTTATTTTTCTTTGGGTACCTAAATCCTAAAAAAGTTAGTACTTGGTCGAAAGAAGGTTAGGATGCTAGTAGGAATTACTTTTTGGCTTATCCTAGAAATCACCTAGTTCGTTAAAAGGGTTGGGAACTCATTTTGAATGTTAGACTTTGTTGAATGCAGTTTTTTCTCAATTAGATAATTGCTTCCTCTTGGTAGAGCTTGTTCGTGTTCAATTCCATGCTAGTGATGATGGTTGCATTGCATAACTTGTTTATTCGATGTAAAAGTATGAATCTTGCTTAATATTTGCTAGTTTGTGAAGCTTTGCGGTAGATTGTTCTAGAGAAAGTAGCCAAGAATTGCCTCCGCCCTTTTGGTTGAGGTTCTCGGTCCTAGAAAGGTTTCTTGTGCATATACACTCTTCTTCATCTTCCTAACCCATCAATCCTCTTTTTGGTTTAACTTTTTGTTGGTTGAATCCATCCCTTTTGTTCATCTTTGTTTTGATTTCATTACGAGAGCAAGTCTTGGAAATCTCCATGCTTCAGTGGTGGAATCACATCAACTTGGTATTAGAAGCAAGTTCTTGTTCTTGCAAAGTTGTAAGTGATTGGCTGAAATTTCTCACTCTTTTTACCTACTTTCCTCTTGATTTAGTAAATAGTTTTCGAACTCATTTCATGCTAAAATTTTACCATATGAAAATGGGTGTGTCTAGTGTGTCTTTGCAAATTTTGGGCTTAAAATTCCTTCATTTGGTTGGTAAAAACAATCGGGAACTTTACTACCCTATTTCTTGCTATGTTTGATATCTTGAGAAAAAAGCATAAATTACAATAGCAAATAAGAACCTGACTTGTTGGGGCCATCATACACTTATTAAAGACCATTTGGTTGACGTTTCCACCAATTTTTAGTTAATTTGGGTGTGGATAATCTATGTTAAATTATTCCACAAGTTATTAGAAATTTCTGCTTATTTTCAGCTTCTAGTGTTACCTCTTGTTGTTTTTTTGCCTTTTTGTTCTTACTTGAGTATTTTATATCTTTCTCTATCTTGTTTTGTTTTACTTGTTGGTAGGCATTTTGCTTTATCTGTGTTTTGCATTGTTTCACTTGTTGGCATTTATCCCACATTTCACTTGTTTGGAATTACTCAATGACTTGAGTGAGGTCTTACCTTAGCCCCTTCTAATTCTAAGCCTTCCGAGTGACGTTGGGTTTGTGTGTGGAGGAAAAGGGTAAGGGTTATATTTGGGAAGTGAGTTCCTCACTAAAACATCCCTTCTTGTGTGCGTGTGTGTGTTGTTGATCGACCATTGTTGGTCTTTTGTTGTTGTTTCTTTTGTTGTAGGTGATCATCTACATGACACCAACTACTAGTGTTCGATCTCGAAACTCTACTCCCACTAGGGAGAAAATGGGTCCTCCCTCATCATCATCTGACTCAAATGTAGAAAATATGTTGGCTGCTTTGATGGCCAAAATGGAGAAAATCCAAAAGGATGTTGCTAATTTGAAAGAGCAAAATCCACTAAGAGGAGCAACGACACCTCAAATGCTTCCTACACCTACTACATACACTCATGGTGACAATAAAATGAATAGGGATGAACGGAGAAGCCAAAGAGTGGAGAACGAGTATGAAGCAGATGACTATAGCACGGATGATCAAAGTGGGGTAAGACTAAGTTGGAGAGATGAACTGAGGTATTATGACTATGGTCTTGGTAAGAGATATAGGAGGGGAAGAGGCCTAAGACAACATGCTAGGCTTTAAGATAGGAGGAATAGAGGTTATGGAGGCTATAAATGGGGGAATTATCCATGGGATAAAGATAAGAAAAGGTATGAGGACCCCAAGAAAAACTTCAAGCATACTATACCTGAATTCCATGGAAAGTTTGATCCCAAAGCCTATTTAGAGATGGAAATGCAAGTGGAAAAGATATTTTCCTTCACAACTATTCCAAGCGGGATAAAGTGAAGCTGCTCATTTCGGAGTTTATGGGTCATGCTAATACTTGGTGGTCCGATGTGATGAAGAGAAGAAGAAATCATGAAGGAAAGTAAGAACTTGGATGGAATTCAATGACTTGATGAGAGCTACTTTTGTGCCAAATTTTTACTTCCATAAACTTAGAGGAGAATTTCAAGACTTGAAGCAAGGCTCCAAATGTGTTATGCATCTCTTCTATGAGTTGGTTTACTTGAAGAATAAAGTCAGAATTTAGGAAAGTGGGGAGGCTACTCAAGATAGATTCATATATGGACTCAACCTCAACATCAAGCACAAGGTTCAAGTGGAAGCTCAAAGAGATATTTCTATGGATGATGTCCTTGGTTTTGCAGAGATTTTTAAAAGACAATTGAAGGAGATGGCCTTAAATAGAGCCCGGGTGAGGTCAAAATCACAACAAGTTAGGTGGGGACAAGCAAATGGAACAACCACCAAAAAAAGGGGGACGTATCGACTACTACTATCTCCCAACCAAAGATGCCACCTAAAGCATTAACGGGTCCTCCATCTTTGAAGAATTAAACTCTGACTAATGAAAGAAGAATCAAATGCTTCAAATGTAAAAGCTATGGTTATTATGCGAAGGATTGTGTTACCAAAGAGTGATGGTCATTGGTCGAGATGGTGAAGTATACAGTGAGTATGAGAAAGAGCTAAGTTAATATATGAGGAGGAGGTTTGTCCAAACACCAACATTGGCTTCTCTAGTGAAGATGAAGTTGTGGGAGAATGCAAATTGCTTGTGGTCCTTAGAGATTTGAGCGTCCAACCAAAACATGGAGGATATTTGGAACAAAGGACAAATATTTTCCACATGAAATGCAAGGTGATGTCCAAAACATGCTTGATAATCATTGTTGGCGAGAGTTGTACCAATATGGTGAGTGATATATTGGTCTTGAGTCTTTCCTTAAAGGCTCTCAAGCACCCTAATCCCTATAAACTTCAATGGCTAGGTAATCATAGTGAGTTTGTGATTAAGGATCATGCTAAGGGTACCTTTGAAGATTGTGGAGCAACAAGAGGAGGTCTTTGGGAAGCCGTGGGAGTTCGACAAGAAGGTTTTTAAGAATGGGCTTACCAATGAGTTCTCCTACTTCTCTAATGGGTTTATAATAAGATTGAAACATCTATCCCCACATGAGGTCTTTGAAGCATATAAATATGAGAAGAGAGAAATAAAGTGAGCTAAAAAATACGAAAGAGAGTGTTGGGGGTAGGGGTGAATCAAAAACAGAGTGCTTGCTAGCATCTAAGAGTGACCTCGGTTGGACACTAAACAACCACACCCCCATGATTCTCTTTGTCTTGAATAACCTTTGTTTAACTAACACTAACACTAACACTGATTTGCTTCCTACTTTTGTATAACAAGTTTTGCAGGAATTTGAGGATGCATTTTCCGAAGAACTACTAAGTGAACTTCCACCGATTCGAGGGATCGAACATCAAATCCTGGAGGGCATGTCTCTATCCAATAGGACTGCCCCAATAGCTTAAAATGCAGGTTGAATGACTCATTTCCAAATGTTTTATTCACGAATCTTTCTCCATGTGTCGTGCCGATTATTCTTGTTCCAAAAAAATGGTACTTGGAAGTGTGTGTGTGGATTGTAGAGCCATAAATAAGATCGCCATTAAGTTTAGACATCTCATTCCAATGCTTGATGACATACTTGAAGATTTATGTAGTTCTTGTTGTTTTTTCAAAATTAATCTTGCTAGTGGCTATTACAAAATTCAAATTAAGGAAGGTGATGAGTGGAAAATTGCTTTTAAAACCAAATTTAGTTTGTATGTATGGTTAGTGATGCCTTTAGAATTAACCAATGTCTCTTCCACCTTTATGAGGTTGATGAATCATTTGCTTGGGTCTTTTATTGAAAAAATTGTTGTTGTGTATTTTGATGACATTCTCATTTTTAGCCAAATTATTGAATAACATGTCATGCATATTGGAAGTTTTATCTCAATATTGAGAACATATCATTTGTATGTTAAGATGGCTAAGTGTATCTTTTGTGTTGAAGAAGTTGTGTTTCTCGGTCTTAGTTAATGGCACCTCGGTCGGTTTCTTCCCGTCCACTCGGGGCTTACGTCAGAGTGATCTGCTCTCCCCGTCCTTGTTTGTGCTCGCTGCTGATTACCTGTCTCTATGCCTGGGCAGGCTCATCATTGGTGATCGGGACATGGAGTTTTCATGTGCAAAGAAGGCCTTCCATGTTTAAAATCTCTCGCACGCGAATGACATCCATGTTTTCACCCAGGCCAAGCGCGGCTCCATTGCTCGGTTGGTTGCTTGCTTGACCCACTACTCCAATGTCTCTGGGAAACTGGTTAATAGTGGGATGAGCAGCTTTTTCATCTCTGAGAAGTATGTCGGGCTTGCTTCAATGATTGCGGATGTCGGAGGTTTACCTTAGGGGGGCGCTCCTATTTACCTATTTAGGGGTCCCTATTTTCTGCGGATACCGTCATGCAGAGTTCCTGCTCCCTATTCGCCAGAAAATGATGGATAGGATTCACGGGTGGTCTCACCGGCAGCTCTCGTTTGAGGGACGTCTCACCTTGATTCGAAGCACCTTTGCTGCCATCCCTATCCACATTTTACAAGTCATGGAACCTACCAAGGGTTCTCTTCACCTGCTTGAGAAAATCATGGCTCGTTACTTGCGGGGTTTTGTTGATGGTGGGGGAAGAATGTACTGGGTCAGCTGGAGACATGTTTGCCACCCGCGCGCGGAAGAAGGTATAGGTATCTGTTGTCTTCAGGAGCTTCTTTCGGCTTTTAGCTATAAGCTCTGGTGGCGGTTCCGGGCTCAGGACTCATTGTGGGCTCCATTTACCATGAGCAAATATTGTAACCTTCATTGTCATGCGCTTTCTGTTCTTTTATCTGGTCATGATGGTCCTATTTGTCGTCGTATCTGTCGCATCTGGCATGCTGCTTCTGTTCATTGGTCACTGGGGCAGGGTGATATCAGCTTTTGGGATGATATCTGGTTAGGGGATTCCCTCTTAGATCCTTTTGTCATCCTAAGGCTATTCTTGACTATGTTCCGGTTCATCATTTCTGGCATGAGCATTCTTGGTATGTAGATAGATTACTTGCTTTGCATTGAAATTTTGGAGTACCAATGCAGGTTATTGGTGCTATTCGAGCTGTCCCGATTGATGTGGGTGGGAGTGATGTGATGCGATGGGCACTCACTAGCCATGGTGGGTTCTCGGTGTCCTTTGCTTGGAACCAGGTCAGGCATAGGCTGCCCAGCCATCCTCTCTTGGCTCTGATTTGGAATGACTATCTCTCGCCCACCATGTCGGTCTTCATTTGGAGACTTTTCCTTGACAGGATCCCGATAGACAGTATGATGCAGTCTCGGCATGTTTCTCTTGCTTCTAGATGTCTGTGTTGTGTGTATCTTTCCATTAAGTCTATTCCTCATGTTTTTGTGTCTAGTGTGTCAGCGAGAGCCGTATGGGATTACTTTGCGGATTGGTTCCCCGCTTTGCACACATCTTTGCACACGAGCACCGCCATAGCACATAGACTAGAATTTTGGTGGATGGCCTATCACAAGGTCCCCATCAATCATATTACTTTTATCATCCCTTGTTTGATCTTTGGTTTTTTTGGAAGGAAATGAACGACTTTAAGCATTATGGCATTCATTTCCGACCCTCTCATGTGATTTAACAGGTTGTTTGACAGCTTAGTTCTCTAGTGGCGGCGGGGAAGCTTCTCCCCAAGCATTGGTATGGTTGCTCCCCGCTGGTGGACTTCATGCATCCAGCCCCTCTGCATCCGCGGGTCCTACGATCTCTTTCAGTTTCGTGGCGTCCGCCTGATGGTTCCTGGATTAAGCTTAACGCGGATGGAGCATTCATCCCTCCAGATGAAGGCACTCGTTCATCGTCTGAGGGAGGTGGTGGGGTTATCCGCCGCCCGAATAGCGGAATCCTTGCTGCCTTTTGTACACCCTTCACGGCCAAGTCTAGCTTTAAGGCAGAGCTCTTGGCACTTGCCCAAGGCTTGACCCTGGCTAGGCAGTTTTCCACACGTGTTTGGATCAAGATGGACTCAGCTAGGTGATCGCGATGCTGACATCGGGGAAGCTCGGTGCGACAGCTATTCGCCACCCTATGGCGAAGATCTGTGCCATTCTCTGGCAGATGGAGTTTCGGTTTTCCCATATTTTCAGGGAAGGGAATCGGATGGCAGATTACTTAGCAGGTAGGGGGGTCCAGACCCCTAGCCTGATTTTCTTTGATGCTGATTCAGTGCCTATTTTCGTGTAGGCGCTTGCTCGGATGGACTAGTTAGGCTATCCCAAATTTCGCTTCCGTGATATTGATGCATGACACTTTGGGCCTATTTGGTTTACTCCTCTTAATTGTCTGTGATTCTTTTTGTGGGATTGGTCACTTTTGGGCCTTCTCAAATGTATGTTTTAGTTGTAACGTCTTGTTGATGGCACAACTCGACTTGTGGGTTAGGCTCTATTTGACTTTGGTCCAAGTCACTTTTGGGCATGGATCATGTTTGACATTTGATGTTTTGGTGCATAATTTGACGGGTTAGGGGTCTGCCTAACCCCTTACCCATTGGGGTGTTTGAGAAATAAAAAAAAAGGTAGATGAGAAAAATGTGAATGCGATGCGTGATTGGCCAACACCTAAGAGGTGTGATCTTTTCATGGTCTTGCTAGTTTCTATAGGCTTTTTGTAAAGGATTTCTCCACCAAAGCTTCCCTTTTGAATTACCTTGTGAAAAAATGTTGTTTTTGAGTGGGGGAGGAACAAGAACTTGCATTAAACACTTTGAAAAATGATCTCACTCATGCACTATTACTTACTTAGCTTAATTTTGAAAAATGTCTTTGAACTAGAATCTGATGCAAGATTGTCGACCTATAGCTTACTTCTCCAAAAAATTGAACCAAACTCAATTGAACTATTCCACTTATGATAAGGAGTTCTATGCTATCATTAGGACTCTTGAAAGTTAGCAACATTAGTTGTTGCATAAGAAGTTTGTAATACACTCTGACCATGATTCTATCAAGTTCCTTAGTGGTCAATATAAGCTTGATAAGAGGCATGCTGTGACACCCCTTACTCGATTACTAAATAATCGAATAAGTGACATCGCGATGCGATAGGTTTCACCTGATTTTGCAATTAAACAAAAATCCAAACATATTTCCACCTCGTCATAGTGACAATCAGTCACAACGAAAGCGCAAATATACACATATAAAATCTGCACGGCAGATTCACAAGATTTTATCAACATAACTCAAAAGTCTCTCCTGACATGCCATTAACTTATGTACAATATTTACTCAAAAAGAATCAATGACTTGATAGGATTGCAGCTGCTGAAACGACGAGGAATTTAACCTGCAAAATATAATCCTGAAAGGGGGATGAGCTCACTAGCTCAGTAGTATAATCAACGGTAGAACTAAATTTCCAAAATTAAATAAATGCTATGCAATTTATGT
>JAYDZE010450237.1:6256-16268 GCA_034509125.1 Monilaria moniliformis
CGCCCCCCCCCCCCCCCCCCCCCCCCCCCCCCCCCCCCCAATCAAATTTAACAGGCACTAGGTGCAATTGAAAAAATTAAATAAATGCATGGAGTAGTCTTTTTCAGGACGAAACATATATATGCTTTTTATTTCGAAATTGAGGTTTGAATCCAGTGGACTTTTGTGGTAATGTTGTTTTCCAATGTGTTGTTATATGGTTGTAAGGTTTGCTTGCCTACCTCATTGTCATTGGGACAAGTATTTGCTATCACTTCAACAATTATGTTTTTTTCTATTTGTTTGTAACACTCGTGTTACCTTGCCTTCTTTTCTTAAATAAATAACGATTTTCTGGAGAAGAGTTACATTTCAAATTTAAATAATAAAATTTCAAAAGATTATATTACTGTTTTATTTTTTTTATTGTGAGAAGATTATAGTGTTATTAATGCATGCTTCTTCTAATTCATATTTGAATGCCTGTTTATGAATAAATTGTAAACTAGGTTCCATAAAACACACTGACCAATTATAGATTGTTAACATGTTATGATCGAGAATAATCTGAACTAATGCATGTATGTGATATACTTTACACTAATGAAGTAAATTATAATAACAAAATTAAAATATATGGGGTATTGGTTATTCATAATTGACTATATAAATATACATGAGTATTTAGTTTATCTTCATCACTAGAATTTCTTTACTCATACTCATGTTAATTTCATAAAAATCAAGCAAGTTATCTTAAATTGAAGAAATTGTGAATCATATGTATCCCAAAGTTTTAATCTATTTAGTAAGTAAATAGATGAATAGTATATACTATTTTGATCATTTAGACTAATTCTCAATACTAAATGTCTCTTAAGCGATTGAAGATGTAATTAAACCGACTGAGTCTAGGTAATTTTCGATCTGCCGATAACGGCAATTACAAATGGGCTGTGCATTTATATATTCTTTATTTAGATCTATATATTTCAATATGAGCAGCCGTCTAATGCTCGTATTTCATGAATATTAAGAACATAACATATGTATAGAAATCAATCTTGTTCATGGATTTTGATGGATAGATGATCACGATTGATTTAAACAAAGCAACATTTTTGTATGCATACAAATTTTTTTCTATAATAATGCTTTTTATGTACATAATAATGGTTCTTTCATAATATTTTTTCATATTATAATAATAATTTTATATTTTATAATAATAGTTTATTTGCCATTAATATTATAAAAGTGCTTTTCATATGATACTTGAAAAGAAGTATATAATTTCATCTGGGGTGGAGAGAGTAGTCAATTTAAGTAGGTCCAGGGTGTCAATTGGAAGGATTCTCATGATACTTTTTGGTCCATAAGCCTACCAGCTGGTTAACTAATAATAATTCGAAAATAATAATTATAATAATATCATAATTTATGATTATTATTATTATTATTATTATTATTATTATTATTATTATTATTATTATTATTATTATTATTATTATTATAAGAAATGTATTCCTCTTGTCAATAAGTAACACCCTTATGTTCATAAAGGGTGCATGCTTTTTGTTTGACTTTCGAACATGAAGCTTCGCCCAACTCAAAAGGTTGGCCAGTCTAATAAGTATTACTAGAGTCGGAATTTCATTGTCATTACCTTGCATAAAAGTTGAAAATGTATTTTCTATCATCCACATAAAAAATAAAATCATACATAAAATAAATAGGATCACATAATTTAAAATTCAAAATACCATAAATAAGAAAACAAAAAAGTATTCGAAAGTTATAAAAAATTAAACATACGTGAATTTTATATATAAGATGCCAATTTAATATGGATGCATAATTAAATTTATAGCAACCAATTTAAGTCATCACTAATATGGCAGTTTTTTGTTGAAGGTCATACACGTCTAAATATTTGGGAAGATAGCATGTATAGTGTGATGGCATTTTAACAAATAAATTCAATTATAATTTGCAATTAGCACTCCCCCGCCAGGTGCAATCTATATGCGGATAAACTCTCTCACACACTCCCCCTCCCTAAACCTTGAATTATATTAATTTGTTATTATTGAAAGTGTCAAATACTCTTAAAGAATATAAATACTTTAATTTGAATGGTGGTACGTGCATTTGTATTTTTTCCTGATTTACTGAATCCATATAAATTTTTGTTATATACTTAAATTGTTATGCACATCTATCAGTATTAAACATCACTATAATTAAACTATTCATCATCTCAAATAATTAATATATAGTTGAAAAAAATAATTGAAATTGAAAGCCCGTGCTTCGCACGGGACTTATACTAGTTTAATTTAAACCGATCGATTATTTAATTAACAGATTAATTTTGCAGTTCTATTTTCATTGGAAGTTTTCTAATTTATTCGATTTCGTTTAACCGAATTTTTTGTTTCGGTTAATTGAAATTTGAAACCGAGCACACATTCACACCCGTACCGGTGGTACATACGTATTGCCTCATTGGAGTCGCTATGTACAGCTTTCGCAACCCTAACACAAGAGTAGTGGGAACTTCTTACAATCTTCTCGGGGACTCCATCCATCGGTGGGCCCGCACCTTCACATCACATTACACATACGTTCCGCAAAGCCACGTAGTTATCTCCGCGCCCTCCTCCATATTTTCCACCACGCTACTTAACAACGCGCCATTTGCCTCTTCTACCATTCAAAATCTCCATTAACTACTCTCTCTCTCTCTCCCTCTCTCTTTCTAGCCCTACACATTTACATTTCTCGCTCTCACATCGCCACGCACCCTACGTACAAGCCTTCTGCTTCTATACTGTACCTGTAGGAAATGATTCCTCACTCTTACGCTACGGACACTCAGGCCAAGGCCACTGAGCTCGCCTCCACCGTCGCCGCCGCGCTTTCTCAGCCGCAGATCGCCTCCGCCTGCGCCGCCGTTGAGTCCTTCCTCTCGAAGCACGCCCCCGACCAGCAGCGGTGGTTCTTCTCCTTCACTTTCCCTACCCTAATTTGCAGAATCTTCGGCTTCGATGACTCATCGCCTCCTTCTGCAACGACGAAACGCCATCCTTCCAATGGGTGGATAGACGTTGCTACCTCCGAAAACGATTCCGAGCTCTCAGGTATGGCTACTGTGAACACTCTTAAATTTCAGCTCCTAATTTGTTGAAGGAGTCGCATTCCCACGATTTCATATATTGTCATTAAGTTTTATGCATTGTCCAATTGCAACATAGAGTTGCTTGGGGACATTTCTACTTCCGAAAACAATATGGAGCTTATAGATCGGGGCTTAATGTGCATAAGCAGTTGCTAAGTTAAGTCTCGTACCGTTTTATCCGTCTAAAGAAACTTCTTGAATTGTTGATTTGCCCAACTAGTTTCTCTTGATCGTATGGGTTGTTGAATCATTCCTTTCATATTTGAGTTTGTTTTCCTCTACTTTAAACCTGTTTTTGCTTTTCAGCTGGTATATTTTCCCCCTCCTAACAGCATCGGCAGCTTAAATTTCAGGGATTCTTTGATATTGTTTGTTTATGTTATAAATTTACTGTATTGTAATATAACTTCTCAATTGTCAAAACTTATAGCTTCGTTTTCCCCCCTGCCATATGGACATAATGTGCAGTTCATCTTCTTAAATGAAATTTCCTTCCATGTTTCTAGAATTCTATTAAACAATGTTTTGGAATTTAGTCGTTGTTTTGTTTCTTCTGTATTTAAACTTTGCTTGTGGTTTTAAACTGTGTCTGTTTTCACGTTAGAAAAGTTTTCATATAAAGTAGCTGCTGTCTGATGAAGTATGTTTGAATTGATTGATTGCAGGCAGAATCTTCAGCCTTCTATCTCCAAATGGATTGCTGTTGTCTTCAATCTCAGGAGTTGATCGGCTTTCTCTAGTTAAATACGTCTTCCCCAATGAAAGATTACCGGAGTGGGTTCGTTATATGCTTCAAAATGAGCAAGATTGTAGGGTTTTGACCGACTTGTGCCCTCTATTTAGAAACAGAATTAAGGAAGATCCAATCAAGGGTACTGCGTATCAGGTTCAACTGAATGTTTTGGAGTATTACTTATTCTGGTTTGCTTATTACCCTGTTTGTCGAGGTAACAGTGAGGGCTCTGAGACAGTTAAGGTCCAGAGAACAAAAAAGTTTCGGTTGGAAAATTGGTCTTATTCAATCCCCGGTCTTTCAAGTACTAAACGGGAAACAGAAAAGAAGGCGGAGGGTAATTTGTACATACGGCTACTATATGTGTATCTTCATACTTTTGTGCCTTCCCAAGATCTGTATGTGCAGCCTTACCGTAGTTCCCTGCTTCATTATTCTTCTGGTTATGATAGTTCTGCGATGGAGCAAGCAGAGTTTGTAATTAGTACACTGATCCATTTTTGGTTGGTCGATAGTGACTTTTCTCCCTTGCCTACAGGCTTGTGCAAGGCAAATGGTGTTACTTTCCCTTTTAGGTCTGTTTTTGGAGAAACCCCACCTACATCAGGACTGGGTGATGTGATTAATGTTTTCATTAAGTATTTAAATCTCAGTTCATTTGTAGCTATGGTTGGGCCGGATAAGTCTGAAGTCAAAAGTCCTGGGTGGAGAGTTTCTGGTTCTGATGATGTTGCAAAGACAAGGGATGCTGCTCCAAGTGTAAATTCTAGTGGATCTTGGAACTTGATGATTCAAAGGCCATTGTACAGATTTATATTAAGAACATTTCTATTTTGTCCTGTGGAATCTTCTATAAAAAATGCATCGCAAGCATTTTCCATCTGGGTCAATTACATGGAACCTTGGTTGATTAGCTTCAAAGAGTTTGCTGATCTTAATAGGACTTTAGAACTGCCAACTTCAAGCTCAGGAAACTACATCAATAAATTATCAACTCCTGGATATGCATCCACTTGGCAGGGATTTGTATTGGACAACTATCTGTTTTATAGCTCATTGGTCATGCATTTTATTGGATTTGCTCACAAATTTCTCCATACAGATGCAGAAATAATTGTTCAGATGGTCACTAAGGTCAGTTACATTTTGATTATGTGTCACAATAAACTTCCCACCTCTTACCTTCATAATTATTGTGTTACAACTTGTTACACCTGGTAATTTACTCTCTCTCTCTCTCTCTCTCTATTGCTCTTGTGCTTGTGAATCTTCTGGACCTATCTTACTCTTAAATATGGGGATTGCTTGAAACTGATATATCATAGATGTCAGATCAGTTATTATGCTTGTAATGTTTTAGTGAAGAGGCAGGTTGTTCACAACCTTGGTCTTGCTAATGTTTTAAACCCTTCTACCATTACAACCAGCCAGCTCTATACTTTTCTGTCACCTTCAAATAATTTTTCTCTTCCCCTTTTATCCTCATATCTAGCTATCCCTTCTTTAATATTGTACTCAATTGCCAATCTTATCTGTCAACTTCTCTTTCTCTTTATTACATGCTGTACCCCTCAACTTGTTTAATCTTAAGTTTGTTGCTTGAATCTTCTTGAGCAAGTTACCAGAGAACTAGCAATTTTCTCCATTGCTCATATTTTCTACCCTGATGTTGATCTTCTTAATGCCACATTTAAAAGCTTTTGGCTATTAAAAAATCTGTTTTAAGGTGTGTAACTTTTCTCCTGGGGCTCATCAAATTTATATTAATGTTTCTTCTCTCTAGTTATAATTTGCCTCTGCATCTTCAGTATTTCCTAACTCTTGTCAGTCCCAAGTTTCTAGTGCAGTAGAAAGCATAAACATATAGGCTGTTCTCATTTGAGTGTCCAAAACTTGCAAAGTGCATGTAGGCAGGTTTGAGCATGCTTCTGGATTTAAATGAGAGACCTATTGTTAAGGACGGACAGCGACGCACACAAGATGTTTGATAAATTGTAATGCACGGAAGGTGTATGAAAAAAAGGATGAACTCTATTAATTGGAAAACAAGATACGATCATCTTATGAGGTCCTTGGTCTAGTGACAACAAACAAGACTGTTCAAAGACACGACTTCCCCTCTGAATATTAAGGGCTATTTATTACTTAAAGAGAAAGACTCCTTTCCTAACTTAAACATGAAAAGATAAGCCTAACTCAACTAAACTTCTAACAAAAGGAAATAACTAAAAGATAAACTAGAGACGTCATCTCTATCACCAGCATCGTAAACTTATCCGCAACAGTCTCTATCCTTGGCTATCTAATTGGCGCGCCCAATGCTTGCATCTGTCGCCTCGCGCTCCTCATCAAACACCTGTCTTGGTCCCCTTGTGTAAACCTGCCATGTACGAGCATCCATATCACCTATAGGAAATGAGTCTTCATTTTTCTGCTTGAGAAGACTGCCTTCATTGTCTTAGAGTGCTATGATGGTGATATAGCATAATCTCCCTTGGGAATTTAATAGAATCTTCAAGGAGCCATGTCTGTAGCAGGGCAGTTACACCTATCGAAAAAGGTCTGACAGGATGAACTAGGATGAGCCATTTTGTATCTTTTAATAAAGGAAAATACTCTAATGGGTCTTGGCTGCGTGGAGTGATTTTATATATAACCATTCAGTTCTATTGTGGTTTCTTCCTCGTTGTAGTTTTTACAGGCATGAACTAACTGGATGAGCCCATATATTGTAGCCCATATATATTAATGTTGTTTTATGTTTTTGTAATGTATCAACTGATATGTGCCTGAGACCATGAATTTTGTATTTTCTGCTTGTAGATAAGTGCTAACAGATGTTATCTGAACCCATGAATCTGCCAAATTAACAGAAAAATGATTTAGTGTAGGTGATCTTGGTGTAAACATGCTGCTATAGGGACCGCAAAAGGCCTATTAAACCGTCATTCATGCATCTATCTGAGCATTATTATTGCACAAGTTGAAGTGGTAGAAAGAATCTTAAACCAGATTTAACCACCACCTGGATTCCCATCTTTGGTTCAGAACTTATTATGCTATTAGTTTGTAGCCAATGTTTTAAAGTGCATTTTATGAGGCGGTACGTTTTCTACTGCATTACGAGTTACGAGGCGTAAGCCTCGAGGCGGTCCGAGGCGTAAATCAAGAAAAATACATAAATTATTACTAATATAATAGAACACATATAAACATAGCAAATATATGAAAGCACATATAAGCATAAGTTGTTAACTACTTATTATACGCCGTAAGTCTTTAAAATCTAAAGTTCAAGTCTAAAAACACATAAAACTTTATGGGAACACATGTAAACATAAGGCTGCTGTCTGCGTGTCTGTTGTTTGCTCATGTCTACTGCTGGTCTGCTGAAGGACAATGGAGAATAAGGAGATGGAGAGGCAAGGGAGAGGTCTGTTGAAGGGCAATGGAGAAGGATGGAGAGGGGGTGCGGGAGTTTTGAGTGGGAGCGAAGCATCTGACTTTCTGCTAAGTTTTTATCTTTTAGAACTTAGATGCGTGTTTTTATTTATTTAATTTGTTAATTAAAGGTTAAGTTAGCAGCCCATTAAACCCTAAGAGCTAAATTGAGTAGCCCATTAAATTTGGTCAAAACAGCTGAAACTTCACACGGGGGCGTGCGCCTCGGATCGCCTCGCCGGCGTTGAGGCATGCGCCCTGTGCCTGTCCCAACAGGGTGAGGCACCGCCTCGTACACTTTTTTCTGCCTAACCGCACTCAGGTGCGCCTCAAAAACGTTATTTTAAACATTGATCCTATCCATTTGGAAACAGCATCTCCACCTTAATAGAACTTTTCAGGCTGTGGTTCATTTTGAGTTTCAGTTTCTTGTTTCTAGTATTTTCATTGCAATTTATGAAATTGTATTATTTTCTGTATATACATTTAAAATAGTTTTGGATGAAATGATTTTGAACTCTTAGTTATATGTATTAAAATGGAAATATTTTTGGTTGATTGAATTTTTTTATATCAATTTGTTGATAATATGGCGATAATTTTTTCAATCTGAGCTGGGATTTTGTAGCTACCTACCATCTCTTAAGATCCTTACTTAGCAGAAGTGATGTTCATTCGTTAATCCGATTTGCTATAAAAAAAATTAAGTTGCATTTTTTTAGTGATAACTCCTTGTGGAGCATTGTGATGCGAGGAATAATTACTTGCAAGAATTTAATTTGTGTTATTCTTTTTATTTCATTGATTCTTTTTTCTTTCTCCCCATGATGCTGCATGTGTCTGTATGCTTGCATATGCACCTTATTAACATTGTGCATGGGATACTGTGTCACACTGTCGGTACATGTGATAAGCTGTGAACTTCAATGCCCTGTTTGACCAGAACACCATCTAGTCATGAGGTCGAGTGAGGTTTGATTTCAGTAGTGCACGGGTTTTATGTTTATTGACTCAATCCTAGCATTGCCTGCATTTTTGTTTGCATCTTTTCCACGACTCAGTTTAGTTGATGTGTGCATGTGATACTATCATATGCTCAATGAGTCCTATTTTGGAATGGATAGATGGCTTGGGATTAGTGACTGTTCCCATCATGTGATGCCACCATTTCAGGAAGAAAAAAAAAACTCAGAAACAGAAAGTAAATTCTGAACTTGGTTCTTTTAATCAGTATCTGTAAATTGAATTTGTGAAGTGGCCAAGTGGGATCTGCTGATTACTTTGTATTTTTCTTAAGAACCATTCATCTTTCCAAAGGGAATTCTTGAATCGTGTTAGTGTTTATTTTTAATTTTCTTTAAGAAATTGATTTTCTTTTTATTTGTACACATTATAAGCATTGCCTTTCCTTCGAAATAATACATTAATTAATTCTTTTTTTATGTACTTGTGTGTCTTTGTGCTTTTACCATCCTTAGATGTTATTGTATTGTGAATTAATGCAGGTAATTAACATCTTAACTTCGTCTGTTGAGCTCATGGATCTGATAAAGAATGTCGACAATGTTTTCCATTCAAAAACTGCTGCTGAACCTTCTAGATCGATGCTTACTGGATTGAACAGATATATACCAACAATACGCCAACAGTTGCAGGTATTCCATTTATCTGTCTTTGTCACTTTCTTATGGTTGTCTTTTCTCTCAAAATTGCTATATCATCTTCCAAGGAAGTAATTTACTTGGAGTTATAGCTAATAATTAAAAGAGCTTTGTCTATGATGCTCGGATTATTTGAAATATCCTGCCCTTGTTTCTTTAAAGTGAACTTCATCCTGCTGAAAGGCCTTTTTTCTTTCATCTGCTAATTGATGTCAAAGTTTCTTTCATCCAACCAGTTGTTAGAGAAGACATGAAGTACTTACAATCAGAATATAAAATATGAGCTTGTGAATAAATTTTTGTAACACAGAAAAAAGAAGGGTGCTTAAGTCATCATTAAAGTCCAGAGTACCAAATTGTTATTCCCTTTGCTGTGAATGTGCTGTGGTAACTTTTGAGATGGTAATGGGACTCGAGTTCCAACTCGTTCTGTGCGCTTCTTGTTTTGTCAGGTTGTAAGTTGTATTAAATGGTTAAACCTGAGTATCACTTTCCCCATTTCCAACCTCTTGATTCTTGATATTTATTTATAGAGCTTATGATGTTATTAGTAATAAAATAGTAGAACGTTTTTAGTGGACCCTAAAAAGCCTTATCTTGGTAGTTTCCTGGTTTCAACAACCCCGCTCCATTTACATCATTGTGGGAACTGCATCTATTGAACAGGCATGATATCCCTATATTCTACAATTTTTAAATCTCTAGTTTCCTTATAATAGTGAAGAAAGGAAATTGTTGAACTAATAGTGGCAAGTGGAATATTATAGATTGTCTCCTACATTTTGCTCCTTGATATAATCTGACTCTCTTGTTTTTTTGCCTGGCTTCTATGTGCTAGTGCTGGGGTATGTTGGACTTGGTGTTATTTATCTCATTTGTTAGTTTCTGTTCATTTCAGGATTGGGAGGATGGCCTGTGTGAGAGTGATGCAGATGGATCTTTTTTGCATGAGAACTGGAATAAAGATTTACGACTTTTTGCAGATGGTGAAGATGGTGGACAACAATTGCTTCAGGT
>JAYDZE010450348.1:0-16266 GCA_034509125.1 Monilaria moniliformis
GATGCAGTTTCTCCAGAAATTTAGCTTCTTTATCGCTGTAAATCCATTCTCATACGCAAGCTTGCCCGTATGTGGATCTTTTCCCTTGTTCAAGACATTTATTATATCCCGAGTTCCACCTTGTTACACTCGTCCAATCCAATTGATTTTCACAAAACACTTCTTAACAAACATGTGGACTGAAGCTAACAACCTGAATCTATATATCATTCGATGCGTCGCCCCAAGAAACATAAGCATCTGCTTCTTGTCCAAAAACATCGCTGAACTTAAATCCAACTGTATATGTTGTGGACTAAACTAATTTTGGAGAAGTCTGCATAAAAATATAATAAATTTAAAATTAAGAAATATTTGAAGTCATGGATATTGGAAGAATAAGCTAAAAGATGTTAACGGTTTGGGAGAGAGAATATATTGAGATGGTAACCTGTCCTCCAATTGTCGTAGACATAACTTGTTTATCTCGTCTGGAATGGGAGGGAGCTTAGACGTTAAACCTGACTGATGGTCCATCAGATACAATAAGACCTCTCGGATTAGATATCAACTGATGGACGTCATTTATCTGTGTGATCAAGATATCTTGTGGCTGTACGTTGGTTATTTCAAAATAGTACGCCCTTCACAACTGTCTTTGATTCTTGCTTGATGGCAATTCCGTGAGTGACATCCCCATGACATTTATTATGATGGTGGAGTGCTCGGATGCCTCTGATGCACAGACCAAAAATGTTTATAAAGTCTAATTTTATATCTTTCCACCAACGGTGCTCCTCCACATATTTCAGATCATTATAGTACTTAATTATTTCGGCCTTGTCCTTCCTATTGTGTACTAATTTTTTAGCGAGCCAATCGTTCAAACTGAAGTCAATTTTTTCTACTATCACAATAGACTTGCTCGAGTCAAACGAGACCATCTTTAAAGTGTGAGTTCTGAATATTGTTGAATATGTGATGATCCTCGTACCATTGCTTATTCTTTCTCAAATAGCTGAACTTAAAACTAACTCCTAAGGCAACGGTGACATCAGCTCAGATGAAAGATTTATATTTTTCATTGATTAAATTATATCTTATATAGCCATCCACAAATCCTACTTCTATATCTTTCTTATAATTTTCTGTAGGCAGTATCTTAGAGAGTGAACTATCAAAAGTTAACGACTAGAATCTGTCATATCAGAAGAAGAGTAATTGAAGTGAAATGGAAATATCACAAACACAGTAGTCATTCTAAAAAAAATCACATAATTTGCATTCCCAAAACAAATCACATAATCTGTTTGGCTTTTCCAAAAAAATCACATGTAAAAATTGTTGGAACGTACAGAAGTTGAAGATGAAATCAAATTACAATAGAAGATATAGATATCATCTAGAATCACTGAGGATTGATAGACTTGATCAACTTAATTTTATTAAAAATGAACAAAAAGAACTTATACACATTCATGACGATGTGTTCCAAGTTTATCACAATCAAAATGAATATTTTGATATAATACTTGTATTTTAGGTCCTCTTTATATACCAAATGTTTGCAAGCAGTATCATATTTTACTTTGCAACTTTACAAAGTATGAAGATATTAAAGAAAAATAGAGATGAGCGAATCTGACGACCTCATACAAATGGGTGCAAATGCAGCTTAGATAGAAGCTCACCCTCGAAGCTATCTCTTCACTCTAAACATTTCACAGAATTTCCTCTTGTTCAGCTCTCCATCTCGCCCAAATTTTTATCTACTGCCAAGACTTTTAGAGTTTTATGAGTTATGGAGATTTGAGCATGCAGAAAGCTAATAAATTAATAAAATTACGGCTCACTTTGAGATTTGGCCGAAAAGAAGAGGCGAACCGCGGCTGTAGCGGCAGTTGATAAGGCGGCAGCGGGGAGGCGCGTCGGCTACGGCGATGACTGCGTGCTATTTCAGAAAACACAACGATTAGTTGCGAGAGAGAGCAAAAGAGCGAGAAAGTGACACGCGAGGCAAAGTGGCAGCGAACGGAGGCGATTTGGAGCCAATGAAGACAGGGATTAGAGTCAACAGCGGCAAAAAGCGAAGGCGTGAGGCGGGGTGGGCGGGTTCGAAGACGGCGACCGCGGTCTAGCAGGAAGTTTGATATGTTGCACACATGTTTGCGTAAAGCTTATATAGAAAGCTCACCCTCAAAGCTATCTCTTCACTCTAAACTTTTTGCACAAATTCCTCTTATCTACTGCCAAGACTTTTAGAGTTTTATGAGTTATGGAGATTTGGGCATGCAGAAAGCTCATAAATTAATAAAATTAGGGCTCACTTTGAAATTTTGGCCGAAAAGAAGAGGTTGCTTGAGGCGGCGAGCGGAGGCGGAACTGCGGCTGAAGCGGCAGTGGATAAGGCGGCAGCGGGGAGGCACGGCGGCTACGGCGATGCTATTTCAGAAAACACAACGTGCGAGAGATCACGAGAGCGAGAAGCGAGACGCAAGGCAGAGTGGCTGCGAATGGAGGCGATTTGGAGCCAATGACGACGGGGATCAGAGCGATGGCAGTTGGAATCCGACAGCGACACGGGCAGAGCGGCAACAAGCGAAGGCGTGAGGCACGGTGGGCGGGATCGAAGACGGCGGGGGTGAGAGCGTAGGCAGGGACGCACTATCAGGTTATGGAGGTGGCTGGGCGGCCGATTCGTCGGCGCGGCCGAGAAAATTACAGTGGTGGGTTAGGGCAGAGAAGGGGAAAAGGAGATAGGAAGAAGAAAAGATAGAGAAGGGTCGTGTAATTATACAATACCGGTGATATAATTATTATATTGTTATTACTTTCATCACTAATACTATATAATTAATCCCATCCATAATAATAAACACAAGAATATTTAAATTGAAAAAACTAACAAAAAATAGCACAATATGAGTGCCAACATTAAAACAGAGGATTCCAAGTTACCAACAAGGAAGATAAATAATACAAGTTTTATATAATCATATTATTTCAAATATTAAATGCATATTTGATTTCAAAAACTATAAAATTCAGCCATCGGCTCTCAAACCATTTTTCAAAATTTATATCAATCCAAAATCATCATTTGCCTTCATTTCAAATTGTCAAGTATAAATAACCTGATTTAAGTTTGAATCTTTATTTTAGTTAAAATTTCGGTTACACATTCAAGTTCAGCAATATCATCAACAAGCCTAAGCGCTACTCCTATACAAGCCCATCAGACCAAGTCAGCAACGGAAACCGCAACCCCACAAGCACATCGCGCTATCAAACGTCCAACTTATCTTCAAAATTACGTGTGATATATTTTTTCCCCAAGATTCTATAGTTTGTTAGTTAATTGACAGTGTCCTTATTTCCTTAGCTAGTGCATTAGATAGAGCTATCATGTGTTTCCTTGGCATCAAAACTCTGCTGAGCAAAGCCATGTTGTGCGACAGAGGCGCGATCGGACACACATACAACATTTAAAGCCTCTGTTGTTGCTACTATTGCTACTGCTATCCCTACTGTAAGTTTAATTTAAAACTTTAATTTAATGCCTACAAATTCAATTCTAGATATCTACTACTTACATATGTATAAAATGAAATAATAATAATAATAATAATAATAATAATAATTATTATTATTATTATTATTATTATTGGATGATTATGATGTATATAATTTAATTTAATAAATATAATAGTGTGTCAATTGTAATTAAAGAGGATAATTACATTAATTTGCATATATACATTGGCTGGAATGGCTTACTTCATAATGGCTGACAATACTGTCCTCGCAACAGCTCGTCGCTCCTTCAAGACCGAGTGATCTATTTAGAGTTGGAGATCAATATTTATGGCTAATGACTTTTTAATATTCCATATTGGCCAACTCCTATATGTAACACAATGCAGTTCCATAAAGAAATATAGTTTATGGGACTAGATAACAAAAGTTCGATATAAATTTTACAATTCAAACTTTACGAGGCCAAATATTTCAGGTTAGAATTTCATTGAGGATGTATTTGATATATAATAGATTAGGAATTGTGTTAATTGAATTTAATGTTATAACATTCTAATTCAATTCTAAATCCTTTGTTTGGTAAAATTAGTAATTGCTATAAATTGTACTGTAATTCCAAATTCTTTGTTTGATAAATTAGAAAATTAATTAAGATTTGATATTGACTTTTAATTGAATATATTTTTATTTTCTTTATGTACGTCATGCCTAGTTTGATCATTGAAAAAGTGGAAAGAGGCCTTACTTACCCTCACAAGGCTCTCTTGAAAAGATCTGTGCAATGTTTGCAGCTGTTGCATTTAGTCCTTGTAAATCAGGAAGTCTAGCAAATGTGGGAAAGGGGCGAGTAGGGGCAGTCAGGCAGTTCCACTTTACCTACATGATGATGTTTGGTGTATAATGAGATCAATAAATTATCAACCTTATTATACACTATGATAGGTGCATTAAAACCTTACATTGTGGATAGGAAAGCTTCCCAACATCTCTGCCCATCTGCAAGAAACAGATAGTGAGAGTGAATCATCTAATGAAACTAACCTCTTTCAATTAGGCTAAATTTTCTATATTTAGACATTAAAAAAATTCTAAATTTTATTCTCATGGTTAGTCTTATAATCTGAAGTATGACCATGCAAGAAGATTTATTACTAAAAGTGACAAAATTCAGCTACTCAGTCAAGTTGAAAATATTGTAGCTTATTCATACAAACCACCAAATTTCAAGAAATTGAAGTAACACAAAATGTAAGACTTAGATCAGATTAAGAGACTGAAAAGTTCAAAATCCTAATTCTGCAATGACAGCTCTTTCGCGCTTCACTTCAAAAAATTCAGCAGAAACAGAACTATAGAAGGATATTAAAGAATTCATTGACACATTCATTGGGAAGCTCAGAATATGAACAATCTTGAATCCATCAAATGCACAAACCTCTCTTGATCACAAATCAAATGCTGGAAACTAGTTGGATGCACAAATTTCAGACTGATGCAAAGAATGGCTCACATAATCTTTTCAAACTTGAGACAGAACACGAAAGCGACGAAGAAGGCATCATCATGCATAGAACCGCTATCAGCAAGACCATGTAACCATACTATTGTTGATTGGTGTCACCCTTTTGGCATTTTAACATGAGTAGGTCCAAACTGCCATGGCGTTGTAGTGGTTCGCCCACCTTAAACATTTAACACACAATGATGAAACATAAACTAAGTATAATTCCTAAAGTAGTTTTTAAAGAATCACCCAAAATCAGAAATTACTGCATCACACATGTCAAAATAAATGAAGGAAAATATCAACACACCCCTTGACAAGCTAGAGGAAGGCATAGCTTGGTACCAATGAAAAGATTCCCCTGCAATCGATAGAAATCTAATTAATTTAGCATGTCATACTAATACCCCAAAACACACTACACTACACATATAGACTGTGTGAGAATTCGTCCCAAATGCAGTAATGGAGTATATATCAAGAACCGTTAAATGACCATCTCTTATAAATGTGTTAAACTCATAAAACACACACATGCACAAACACACAAACAACACACACACATACACTGACTGTGTGAGAGTGCTGGGACGAGAAGTGCAATGCTAAATAACGCAATGCGAAGCATCTAACTTTTGCCCCTTTTCTGCATCTTTGAACAAATGAAGAAACACGTGCAAGCCAGCGTCTAATTTTGAGAGCTGTGCCATCACTAACCTCGCGTTTTCTAGAGCTGTAGAGTTGAAAGCAGCTGTAAAATACAAAACGCAGTCTTGAAATCATGCCAATGCAACCTGAAATCGAGAGAGAGAGAGAGTGAAATCCACCACAGGAGAAGTGAAGTCCAATGGACTTACATCAGGTGCTTTGAATATGTATCGGGAAATCCCGCCGGAAAACCAGATGTTCCCATTTTCATTCCATTCTCGCATAATATTGCGGTCCCCGGACGGCAGGTTTGTTGGAATGGTTTGTGAAAAGAAACAAGCTAAGAGAAGAGAGTGACAACACATGGCAAAGGAAACAAGATTCAAGCTGAGTTTTTCATTATAATTTCTGCAATGCCCAGAATAGGCTGCAAGCTAAACCTTTTATACAAGGCTATGGAAAGACCTAGAATGCATCTAGTAAAACCCTAAAGAATCCGTTGGACAAAAGCCACTACAAGTTAAAAGAGTTAAACTGAAAGCTGAGTACTTTGCTTCAAACTTCACGTACACAACAGCTGTAGCCTTATCCAATATCATCCTGCGCATGCCACTGCATTTCTCCAGCTAGGAGGTTGGTCATGAGCTGGACCAATCAAACTGCAACGAGTTGTCTTCTCTTGATGATTTGGCAAACCAGCGATCACACCAGATTCATTTTGGGAAGAGGCTTGATCGCATGAACTCTTTCGAATGTGGTCTCGATCGTTTGCGGCTTTAGCATGATCTTCAATAATAACCCTATGTATTCTCCCATTGCTCCATGCCTGATAAACATATTTTTCAAATTTTAGAGTGTATATACCGGGTCATATAATTCAAATGTGAACTAGGAAACAAATTAATCTATCTAGTCAATAGATTTAGGGGTTTTGATCGTGGACGGTCGTAACTAATTTTCAAATGAAATAATGTCGTTATCTAATGATACGCAACGAAAATTACATACATAAATATGGTCTAGATTCATAATTGATATTGTGAGCTGAACAGCTAATCACATAATAGATTGAAGCTTACTTGTTGTGTGATTCGTTTCCACGGTTTAATCGAATCTTGGCATCCTACAGGTGAGTCTACTACTTTCAATATCTACGTATATGTCAATCCGATGCAGGATCAATTCTCGGTACACAATTCAATCAGAAAAAGCTAGGAAAGCTTTGATTGAACATACATATTTCAACATAACTGTTCTTACGTTCTAAACGTTCAGAACTGTTTATCTATTTCTAACTATTTCTCTACAATAAAGAAATATATATTAAATGCTCATGTTATATTCTTTTGTCTATATTATTTAATTAACGGTCCAACCTTAATTAATTAAAACTCAATATCCTAATCTAATCTATATATATTTTAATAATAACATTTTTTTTCAATAATAATACTCTTTTATGTATAGAATAATATTTTTTTATATTACAATAATATTTTGTAAACAAAGTAAGATTAAATTTTACCATTATCCATCATATACTCGTATTTGAGGGTTAGAAATACATAGAATTTATAAAGAATGTACAATCACAAAAAGCACTATAAGAAGTTCCATTTATCTTCTGCAATACCCTAAAATGGAGTTTTTTATTTTCATATATACACGACAACAATTCAACAATTGGGATTTGTGACGAAATACCACTTCGGAATTGAAAATTCAAGTCCGTATGCTAAGAAGCAAATATGTAAGTAAATAAATAAGATTTTACCATGAGTGCTTCGTCTGCTAAGACAACAGATTTGGAAGGCGATTGCAAAATCCATCCACTCGCCATCGCGATTTTGGAGCTTCCAACCCTCGATTCGTTGGAGCAAAGCACGCTCACGAAACCCTTATCTTTGTTAGCTCGAAGGCCGGTGCTCGACTCGGACGTGTTTGGCGAGTTGTATTTAATGAGTCGTGATAGGATATATAGCCCGGCCCATCAGAAGTTCGGCCTAAAGACGACAAGTTCGGCCCAGGAGTCCAGCCCGGCCCAGAGGCTAACAGCTCGGCCACAAGGAGCTCGGACTAACATCTCGGCCATAAGAGAGCTCGGACCAGAGACATGCAGCTCGGCCCTAAGGGAAGGTAGAAGCTCGGCTACAACCGCCCACTACCTCCATTACTCCCTAACCGCCAGCCACGATCTCGAAAACCGCCCCCACGATCTCTGTAACCGCCGAGTCGCTATAATGACTCATTAATTCGGGCAAAGGCCGATGAACACTATAAATAGGGATTAGACTAGACGAAAAAGGGAGGAGAGACCCTATCTTTGTAATAGACAGCAAGAATACACTAGTCATACGCTTTTGATCCGTGGACGTAGATCTCATTAACGATCGAACCACGTAAAAATCCCTTGTGCAATCTTCTAAATTCCAAGTCCATACAGAATCTGGTAAACCCGACAAAATAAGATCGATCATAGTCCTTCTTCGAAAGAGAGTCGAGCGACAGCCCTTCATGGAAATAAACAGTGAAAATGAGGCAAAAACAGAGCAATCTAACCTATTTATATGTATTGAAACCTGTTGAAATCGGCACCTTTTTCTCTAACAGCTTGTGATCTTGTTACGAAACCCAAGTACTCAACTTGCTGCACGTCGAGGGAGATCGGGCTGTGCACCCGCTTGGAAAGGGATAAATTCTGCGGCCTAATGGTTGATGCATAAGTTGCAAAGCTAGCGCCATGGGTGAAGTTTGAGCCCACAGAATCAAGAAAAGCTCTGAGATAAGGCAATCCAAAGTCTCAGATGTAACAAAAGCAACACTAAATATAAACATATAATTTCAAGAATCAAGAAAATGAATACTTAGTAATATGAGGGAATTTAAAGACCTATGAAATCTATGATGAGACAGCCATCGCTGTAACGGCCAGCAGGGGCGTGCAAGAATGTTTCTCCATAGCAAGGAGGAGCTTGGCCGAATGCTTCGGAGAAGCCACCGGTGTCTGAATTCCAGTCACCAAAGTTGAAAATGGCTGAATTTCTAGTGTTTGAGCCAAGAACTGAGCTTGGCAGAAGAAGTATCAAATGCAAAGCACAAACCTTAAACTCCATGAAGTCTGAGCTGGTTTATGACGAGATTTTCAGAATGTTTGAAGCTCAATTTTCTATTTATAGGAGTTGGTGAGGCTAAAGACTAGTCAGAGGTAAGTTCTTTGTTTTTTTTTATAATGGTGATATGTCATGAGTGATGAAGCTGGGAAATGTACAAAGTTGACCATCTTTATTTCACTAATCTTCTGCTGAGATCCCATTATTTAAAAATATTGCAACATATATTGTTGAAATTTGGACTAATAGTTTTCTGAGTCACTATGTTAAAAGAAATTTGTCATTTTTAATGAAAATAGAGGCAAGATTTTATCATTAGGAATTTTCTGTTACAACTGAAATTACAAAACTCTGTAGATTACAACTCTAAATACATTAACGAAAGCCTAGCATTCAACAACTCATGAGATCAATGTAACTGTAGGAAGGCCTAATGCCATCTTCAGCTGCTTCTGTTGCACAGGGATTCAAGTGAAACCGGACGATCTGAAAACGATCCGTTTGCAATCTGATCAAAGTTTCACTTATTGGCTGCTTCCGTGAAGTGAATTCCGTCCCCGTTGATCCAAACGGAGGGGTCCTTGCATGACTTGGCAAGAACGATCTCTGTCCCATTCACAACTGTCTTGTTCCCACACCTAGCAAACCTGGTGTAGTTGTACTTCCCTCCATAGCCACAGCAGGCTCGGAATGGACCTCAAGTCCTGCCATTTTCCACTGCAAGACAGCATGTTTTAGTACTCACCTAGTTTCTTTGCCTGGCTGATGAGAGCATACTTGGCAAAGTAGATATCAACATATGTGATTGCAGCAGGAGGGAGCTCCTCCCTCAGCTGCACCATGGCTTCGTGTAGTTTCAGGTTGAAATACTGCGAAGCCTCATTGTAAGGATCAAGCAACCGTACCTATCAACCTCAGGTGTAGTAGCTGCTTGAGCATCAATTACATATGTCAAACAATGTATCCAGAATGTTCTCCCTCCTAAACTGTATGTTTTCTGCCTCACGTAACAAGATTTTTAACGTAATTTTGAGATGCCCGAAAAAGTAAAAACTTCCAAAAGAAGTAAGGTGCGTCAAAACCTTGATGACAGATGCCAACTGTCCTAACATATCAGGAACTTGTGCCTTAACTTCCACTGTGGTCAAGCTGGATCATAGACGGCAGTGACGTCATTCTGGCCTATGTCGAATGTGTACAACGCCCGGGAGAAGTAGCCTTCTCCGGTAGCATGCTGCGGAAGAACCCTTTATAGGAATGAATCTAATATGAGGCAAGAAAACCAGTTTGGGGCATGAAAATATGCTCAAGTAGGCACCTTTCTCTCTAACAGCTTGTGACCTTGTCATGAAATCGAGTACTCTACGTGCTGCACGCCGAGGGAGATCAGGCTGTACCCTCCACTGAAAAGGGATAAGTTCTGAGGCCTTATGGTTCCAGCAGCAGTTGCAAAGTTACCTCCATGGCTGAAGTTTAAGCGAACAGAATCAAGAAAAGCACTGAGATAAGGCATTCTTAGGCTCTCAGCTGTAACTAAAGCAACAAAATATTAGTTTTCAACACAAACATATCATATCAAGAATCAAGAAAATGGATATTTAGTTACACACTTAAAAATCTATGATGACACGGCCGTCGCAGTTTGCGAGCTGCCAGGGCGTGGAAGAATGTCTCCCCATTGGGAGGAGGAGCTTGGCCAGATGCTGCAGAAGAGCCACCGGTGTCGGAATTCGAGTCGCCAAAGTTGAAGATGGCCTGGAATTTGCAGGTGTTTGAGCCAAGAACTGAGGTTGGATTTAGTATCTGAGCTATGAGCAGGAAATGCAGTGTGAAAACCTTAAACTCCATGAAATCTGAGGTAGTTTGTGATGGGATTTTTAGCATGTCTATTATTGGATATTTATAGAAGTAGATAAGTGAGAAATTGGGAAGAATAGACAGATAGACGTGTCACCATATTTGACTAGTTTCTTGCTGAAATTCATAGGCAGTTTGAGGAAGCAACATTCCAGAAAGAGAGATTTGAATCTCACCGTCGTATGTTCCTACGTTGTAGCTGTATAAAAGAATTATTTAGGAATAATTTGTTTGTATGTGGCATGACACAATTGCAACATATACCACTTTCCCAAATGGAATTTATCGACTCTTCCAACTCGTTCAATCTAATGAAGAAAATGATAGCAAAAGGCAAAAGGCCCCTTTATTCCAACTAGAAAATCATTACAATTGTTCAATATCACCTCATCTACACATATATAAATCCTACAAACAAATGCTGCCTCAAATAAGAAGACGACAAAGAAGAAGCATAGCAGCATGGCGACTTTCGACTATATTTAGCAAGGAAATGGAAACATCGCCTGTTAAAAGTAAGAATCATCAAACAAAATAGGATTAAGGCGGGAACAGAGCGTAAACAAACAAATATATTCCGAGGTAAAAACACAGAGTAAGACCAAAAACCAGGGCAGGATTATGGATTACAATGTCCCTTTTTTTGAGAAGATGGATATTTGATCCCACTACAAAAGGATAGAAACAAAAAAAGAGGGAAAATGAGAATTTTACACATCATCAAGATGCAACAACAATTAATGCAAGAGGTGTATGTTGTCAGAATTTAGATATCCCAGCTCCATTCCTCACATCAAAAATCACGAAATGATGCATGGGGGTGCCAATGTATTATTGCATCCAACTAGTCAGAGAGCGAGCAAAGGACGACTGGAAGAAATCGGGTCCTGGGAGAATCCAGTCCGGGAGTTCACCACCTCGACGCTGACCTATCAAATGACACAAGCATAACGATCAATCGTGTCTTATATATTATCAGAAATGATTTTATAGGGGAAGTTCTACCATAACCCGGGGATCATATGAGTTCACACTTCAGCAAAAGTGAAAAGAAGTTACAACATACATGTAAGAAGATCCTTAGTGTGATGACTAGAAATCATGAGGTAGCATAGAGTGTCCCAATATCATAGAGAGTTGCGTGGACTACTGTTTCAGGCACTATCGACTTACCAGTACAAGTCCCCATGCAATCCACCCAGCAAAGCTAGAAGCTCAATTATACAAAATATATCTATGCAAGCGAGAATCGTAATGCAAGAAAACTAATACACCTCATGTTTGCCAGCCAAGAAAATCTAAGTGAGGTACGGAAATCCAAAAGGATTACAACAGACTAGAATGAATTTTAAATGATGCCACGTCTCTTACTCGTTGATTGCAAACAGCTAGTTATTAGACTCCAAAGAAAACTAGGAACTAATATCTCAAACATATTCATCAACCAACATCACCAAAGCCAAACTTTGAAGAAGCTTCAAACAGCTTTTAGTAGTCAGAGCTGTCTCACTTAAACTGCATGTGCAGATAAAATATGAAATACAGAAAAATCTAAAGCAACGATACCTGTCAACATCTCTGCTGCCTGAAAATCCTCTGCCTCCACTTCCTTGAAAATATCTTCTCTCATCACTTGGTCTCGCCCACGAATTTACAGAGCCACGTGAACGAGGCCTCTCATTGCCATCTAGAGATCTGGGCTCTTGATATGCTCCATCTGCATAAGAAGCTCTCTGAGAATAGGAAAATCTGGCCTCTTCATAGGCTCCATGCCTCGAACGGGGTCTTTCATGAAACCCAGCTTGAGGATCTTCATGTACCCCAGGTCGAGAAGGAGGTCTCTCAGCAAAGCCAGCTCTTGAATTCTCATATGCACCTGGACGAGACGGAGATCTCTCGTGATAGCCTGTTCTAGGTTCCTCATATTGTCCAGGCGCAGAAGGAGGTCGGTCATGAAGGCCGGATCTACCCTCATATAATCCAGTTCGAGAAGGAGGTCTATCATTAAAGCCAGCACCCCAAACAGCACCAGGGCTTTGCCTCTCAAAATTTCTTTGACTATAGCGAACTTTGTCATCCAACTGAGAGACCAGAAGTTCCAACTCGTGATCCTTTTTATGTATTTGATCTTGCACACCAGCTTGTTCTTCACCACTTTTTTGCACCAATTCCTTTTTCAGTTGCTCTATCTCTTCCTTCAAATTCTTCTCTTCTTCTGTCTCAGGCCTGCAAATGCCATCTCTTCAGCTAAAAATAGAAGTATTTTGTGCCAATGCTGCTTTTACTATTTTCAATTTTTTTCAATATCACTGTAGTTAAAAGAGGTAAAACCAATTTCGCCAATATAGATACAAACCAGTTTACCCGATCCAGTACTATCTCAAGAGCATGAACAAAATGATACTAGAAGAGTCTACAACTATTAAAATGCAACACTATCAGCACCTTCTCCCATTTCACAATTAGAACATAAAACAGTAAAAGTACCATTACATCCGAATATACCTACTAGTGTTTCCAACCAGAACAGGATGCAAGAGTTTAAAAAGCAATGTGACACCTTAAAGGAAACCTCTGCATTCATCTGAACTGATGTGAGTTATGCATAACTCTAGAAATAACTTGGGCTAAATTAAATTAATTGGACTCCTCTAGGCCTTTTCTTTGCAAATAAATTCCATATCTCCATTTGACACTCTGGAAACACTTGCCAATCTAATGTTACCCTGAACCATAAAATTACATCATTTACTACATAATAGATTTACATAAATCACCTATAAACCATCACACCTACAGCCCATAAATTCCATCCTTATTCCATCCACCAATATCAGATTAGATTGATATTGAACTTCTCATTCATTAAGAACAGAAACCCAAACAAGTGCTTGTACACCTCCACTTAGTTTAAAAAATCCTTCTAGCTTTGCACTTTTGTATGCCAAGTCTAACAACTGGCATTGTCAGCTCAGAGTTCATGTAATAAATGCTCTTACTGGATATAGATTTACACAATGGATTTCAAGATTTATACAAGTCTTCTACAGAAAAATTAAATGTATGCAGATATTTAAACTGCCAAAGTTCACTTCTTCATCATAAAGACACTTCCCCAGTCTCATTGCATTTATATGTAAATTCGCTGCATACACATTGCCTAAATTAGAATTAATAACTAAAATCTAATATGCCAACTAAACTTATAGATACTCATACTCCTAACAGGCTGGATCATTGCAATAGCTTTAAATGTATATAAACTTCCTTCTATCTTTTACTAAACTCCCAAATTCTCAATAAGATGCACCAATTTATTTCCAAATTTAAACATTTATTCTGATTTTTACTTGCCGCTATCAGACATCGATGTGACTCAACAAACCAATTGAAAAGTTTGTCCGTGAAAAAGATCGAAATCTGTGTCAATTCCTCTAGGATCCAAAACAACCAAACCATATCATCCCCCAAATATTATCTTTGTCCAGCAACACCCTTAAATTGTCCCAAACCCAGCAGCCCTTCTCCATCATTATCATTCCCAAACAAAACCATACCCCGAAAATTCACAATAACGACAAAAACCTCAACAATTTCCATGCTTGCACTTATCACACCAAAATGGACATTAACTAAGAAACCATTTGCATGTCATCACAGTCCTAGAAACCACACCTTTCCAAAAATGAAATGACAGGAACGAAACGCATTGCACAACTAACAACTACCTGTCCACACGTCGGTCCAACTTAAGATCAATCTTCTTCCAATCCAGGCCCTTCTCCTCCAAAAGAACTTCTCTAGGCTTGGCATCCCCAAATGGATTTACTTTCGGTTTCTGCCTCATTCCAGCTTCACCAGCTCCACTCAATGCAGGAGGCGCCTCCGACCTGCTCGACTGCGGAGTCTCCGGCCTACTCGAGTGCGAACTTGTGGGCCTACTCCCACCACTAACCGAGTGTTTCTTCTCTGCAACCTCCAAGTCCAGCTTCTTCCAATCCAACCCTTTCTCCGCCAGAACTTCCTCCCTCGGCCTCGCCTCCCCAAAAGGATTGGGCTTGTTAACCTTCACTTCCTCCGCACACTCAATTTTAGGCGAACTCAAACTCAAGCTGGGATTTTGCTCACTCCGAGTCCACCGATCCGATTCAGGCTTCGAGAATCCAGACGCGAAGCTCTCATTACGGGTCCAACGATCAGTCTCGGGCCTCGAGAAGCCCGAGCCAAAGCCCGAATTTCTCGCCTGCTGCGGCTGTGGCTGTGAAACAGGCTTCTTCATAGACGCCCAATTGTCCACTTCATCGGCACGCGACGCACCGCCGCTGCTTCCACCAAGTGAGCTGTACTTACCCGAAGCCCGGGATTCACGCGAATCGTGATCCGGTAGGGTTGTTTGCTTCTTCATCGACGCCCAATTATCCACCTCATCAGCTCGCGAAGGCTGATCGAACTCCGAAACCCTAGATTGCTGCGAAGGCCCCTTACGCCCATCGTCCTCAAATCCATAAGATCTCCGGCCCTCATACTCCCTCCGACCCGAATTAGGCCCGCCGGGTCCGGGCCTCGACCCGTAATTGGAGAACCCGCCGCCCAATCTGCCGTACTGCATTTCTTCCGCCGAACGTTCCTTCGGCCCCGTCGGGAGGCGGAACATTTCCTCCGGCGTCAGTCCGCGGCCCTGAGACGGCATAACGGTAAATTCCTGGAGAGTCAATTTCTTTTTCTTCTTCTGCTTGGCGGTGCTCACGCCTTCCTTCAGGCTAGGGAAGCTTGCCACGGGCGCCGCGGCGGCGACGGCGGCGGCCTTCTCCTCGGCCTCGCGCTGCTCGGCCTCCTCCCTCTCGGCCTCGGCCGCCCAGGCACCGATTCCCCATGGCGATTTCGACATTTTCTCCTAAGATCTCTCGCAGTTAAATGTGAATTTTGTTTAATTTCCTTTTTTCCTTGTTCCCCCAAAATCTGCGATTTTAAAATATAGAAAGAGAAGAGAGATGAATAAAAACTTGGATTAAATCTTCTCGTGTGGATGCCGGGTCTCCAATCGGGGCTCCGAATCTGGAATTACAATTCACTGAATTCACAACCAAAATTTCATGAAATTCTCAGAAAATATTTTTCAGGAAAATAATTTATTATAATATTATTTATATGTATTGGAAATTAACAAAAAACGAAGATGCCGCTCCAACGCGATAATGCGGAGGCGCGTGGGAACACGCTCCAACGTGGGGGTTGGTGGGCCAGTTTGTTGGTAGGGCTCTGTGGCGAATCAGAATTTAGGATGCCAGTTTTGTGACGTGGGGGTTGGTGGGACAGTTTTGGGACGTGGTGGGAATACGTCTGGTCACTAAACATTATTTTCTTAAGCACTATTATTGTATGATCTATTTTTTTAATTATATATTCAACAAAAATAATTTATAACAAATCACATAATTTAAATAAAACAAGTACATAATTAAAAAAAATACATAATTGAAATTACGAAAATACTACATAATTGAAAAAATACAATTAAAATATTACCTCGAGCATAACAAAAAATTGGCGGTGCTGTTGGGAAAAACGGGGTAATTTTCCCTCTAACGGTGAAATGAACCGATTCAGTAATTCCCAGGACAACTACAATAG
>JAYDZE010450459.1:0-16266 GCA_034509125.1 Monilaria moniliformis
ACATAAATTATTTTTTGTCGTTTGCTTATAGCCCGATTAGCCCGCTGGGCTAGCCCGAAACCCGAACGTTTAGGGTTGGGGTTGGAAATTTCTAACCCGATAAAATTCCAACCCGATTAACCCGCACCCGATTAACCCGTAACCCGAGTAGCGCTGACCCGAAACCCGATGGGCTGACCCGATTGACATCCCTAACCAGAGCGGCCCAATGCTGACCAGAAAAAAATTGGTGGCAATTCTTGTAGACGAGATAGAGAGAGAGATTTGCACCGAAATTTTATTTTTTTACAAAATAAAACTATGAAAATAAAAGTAATATGTCGTTGTTCTTTTTATTTTTATACTAGTATGCCACCCCGTGTAATGCATAGGAATAATTGAATTATATATTTTAAAAAAAAAATTATGTACATAATCTTGCAATTTAAGAATCTATTAGCTATTATCACGAACAATTAATCAAATACTGGTTTCATGTTTATAATATTATTTCAAGTATTGGTTAATAATTATTATTTGAGTTATAAATAATAGATTTTCATAAATGGAATAATAAAAAAGAGCAGAAAAACTGAACTTACGATATTTGGCAATCCGTAATTGTCTCATATTATATAAATTATTAAGCTTGTTTTAAAATATGATAATGTATAGCCTAAGTGACAAAGGTCAAACACTAAAGGATGCATTGTCTTTGCTTGTAAATTTACAATAATAAAAGATGAAACAAAATTTATCACACAATTTTCTTTTATCACATATATTCTATGATCAAGGTGAGAAGGTCAGAAAAAGGGCTGCCCAGATTTTTTTTGCTAAAAAATTATCCACTCCACAAAATATATGAAAAATATGAAAAAGAGTGAAAATGTATGTTTTTCACCATTTTTCATCAAAGAATATATGCAGTGCATAGAAGAGTTACTTAGTTACTACGTTTTTTCAGATGTGGTGTTTACATTGTCGTATCCAGAATTTTTGATATGGGGGTGCGAGTCGTGCGGCAAATAATTACATAACAAGCTAAAAAAAATAACACTTAAAGAAGTAAATCTTGAAATTTTATTCAATTTTAATATGCTTTAGTGTTTGCGTTTATTTCTATATTTTGTAATTATTGTCAATTGAATAATAATTGACGAGTATTAATAATGGTCTAATGTATTAGTAATGAGTTACTATCAGTAATGAACTCTTTCACATGCAAAATAATATTGGAATTATGCTAAATATGAACATATAAATAAGTAATATTATATAAATATAATATAATATATTAATACTATTAAAAAAATAGGGGTACAATTGTACCCCCTTGTTCTAATGTGGCTACGCCACTGGGTGTTCATGTAAAGTGAAAAGTACTACTGTGTTTTATCGTATTTTTCAAAAATACTATAATAAATAAAAAAAGAAAAGAAAAGAAACATATTTCCTAGATATTCTAAATGGAAAATAAGAAAAGGCCAAAAAATGGTGTAAGTTTAGGAGCACAATTTTTCCACACTTGTAAGTTCTTATTCCCCAAGAAAGCACCACAAATTATTGATATTTATTTTCCCTCCCTTCTCTATCATAACCCCCAAACTCAGAACAATATTATTTCATCCACCATTTTACACACGACAAAATCTCAGCCTCTTCAATTCTCCGCCGCTTTCCCCCTTTCTCAGGCCCGCAATGGAGCGAGCTGTGCTCCTCCGCTCCTTCTCCTCCTCATCCCCCGCCTCCTCCGCGCTCGCCTCAACCAGATTTTTCTCCCGCTCCGCTCACCGCCTCGCGCGCCTCCCCAAACGACACCGTCTACTCCGCGATGCCCGCCGCTGCTCCCTCCTCCGACGACACATCGGTCTCATCTCACCGGCCTGCCGTCCTTCTCTTCACCTGAAAGGACAGTTCTGCCCCCTCTCCGTACGCGCTATTTCTTCCTCGTCCGTCCAGCCTTCGCCTGGTAACTGAACGATTATTCTGCTCACTTCGTGAAATCTAAAGGAACTTGGATGTTTCTAGCTGACTGTTGAATTTTTGCAGATATTTTGGGAGCGGACGATGACGTGGCGGAGAAGCTCGGCTTTGAGAAAGTAACGGAGGAATTTATTGAGGAGTGTAAATCTAGAGCTGTGCTGTATAAGCACAAGAAGACTGGCGCTGAGATCATGTCTGTTTCCAATGAAGACGAGAACAAAGTATTCGGCATTGTTTTCCGCACTCCGCCGTAAGCCTTCAATTCATGCGATTATGACTTTGATATCTCATCCTTGCCGAGTGATTGTTCAATTTAACGATGTTAATTAATATATCATTGCTGAATCGGAAGTTTCCAATTATTCCATGTTTCAGTCCTCTACAGAAAGTTTTTTTGTATGTGAGAGCTCTTACTTATGTTACATGGTTCAATTAGTTTCTAAGAGTTTACATGTAACGAACTGGAAATGGAAGATAAACGAACAGTATAACTTTTGCATAGAATATTTGTTTAAGTTCAGATAAGTACATCTGGGTGTGGATGGAAGAGTACTAAAATCTAATATTGCACAATGATTTTTTATGGTTGCTACGGAATGGTAGTGGCTTAGTAGAGGTTAAGGAAAGTATCATAGTGATGAAATTGTTTAATTTTGCCATCTGATGATAGGCTAATTGGCATACTTATCATGTTTGCCCATGTAAATGGGCGGAAATCATGTATTGACAACAATGTTCTAGATTATTATGTTGCAACTTGCAATTGAGTCTTTACTTGTGGATGTTTGACTTTTTTTCATCATTCCCCTGGACTTTGTTAATTGATGAGAATCGATAGTTGGTTCAAAGAACTGGTTTCATTTATGAATAAGAAGTAGAATGAACAGGAAAGAGCTGTGCTAAAACTCAGTGGAAGACTTCCATGATGAAGACAAGAAACGCAGAATTATGCTACATTTAGTCCCTTAAGTTCTCCAAGTGTCACTATATTGTCCTAAAAATTTTTAGAACCATGAACTTAATGTAATCCTAGTTCTGCAGAGATATATTATTCATAGACGAAATTCAGTGAATACTCAGAAGAACCCTGGAAATACAGGCCAGAGGTTGAATTTTACTAAGTCATTGCTTCTTCTTCTGATTTTCAGATATAACTTTAAGTAAGGCATATCTCCTTGATCATGGTACATCTTTCCTTGTTTCGCGTGTTTCTGAAATTTTCATTTGCACTTCTGGTGATTAACTGTTTTCCAAACTAACAATGATTAAACACTGTTCCTACATCCATCCCTTCTTCTTTCCCCAAACTAGTGCATGTTGTGTACAAATCAATCTGAGGACCTTGATGGCATATGTTTTGAAGGAGCTAGCTTATATTGGATTCTGTTACACTCAATGATAAATCCATTTTATCAAATCTCGAGGAATTCATTAGCAAAAAGGATCAGGTGTCGTTGGGTTTATCTTAAAGGCACATGTAGGTTGATTAGGTTAGAAAGAAATAGAACAATTTTTGAGGTTCATGAAGAATCGTTGGAGGATGTTTGGTATAGTGGCTTGGTGCTTTTTGTATCATCAAAGTTTGAGGGTTTATTATTATTATTATTATTATTATTATTATGATTATTATTATTATTATTATTATCATCATCATCTTGGTGCAGAGTTAGCTAGATACTGGAGCTGCATAGTTAATACAACGCTCTCATTAATTTGGGGCTGACTATTCCCCTTGTACTTTTTTACTTCTGCTAATACATTTCATCTTCCTTCCACCCCCAAATAAAGGAAAACTATTGAGGAATGCTTTAGCAAGCAGTCTTTTAAATTACTTCTCCTCACCAAACTATTTTTCTATTTATCTCCTGATTTAATAAGGATCACTGAATTAGGTATCTACTTGTAAATTTGTTGATGCAGAAAAGATTCGACGGGAATTCCTCACATTCTAGAGCACAGTGTACTATGTGGTTCGAGAAAGTATCCTTTGAAAGAGCCTTTTGTTGAGTTGTTAAAAGGGAGCTTGAATACGTTTTTGAATGCTTTCACATATCCTGATAGGACTTGCTACCCTGTTGCTTCCACAAATACAAAGGTCTGGTCCCTTTATCCAACTTAAGACACAGAGAATCGTTTCCTCAAAGGCCTATATAAACCAACATATGGCTACTATTTGCGTGCAGGATTTCTATAACTTAGTAGATGTGTACTTAGATGCAGTCTTTTTCCCCAAATGTGTGGAAGATGTTAAAACATTTCAACAAGAAGGTTGGCATTATGAACTGAATGACCCCTCGGAGGACATCACTTATAAAGGTCAGTGCTTACATCTAATAATTTTATTTTCTACTGCTACTGTTTGAGTCCAAATGTGCCTTGATTGATCATTCATTTATAGCATGCAGATACATGTCAACCTGATATTTTTTATGTGATAATTGTATATTCCAGGTGTTGTTTTCAATGAGATGAAAGGTGTCTATTCTCAGCCGGATAGCATACTAGGCCGAGCTTCCCAACAGGTAAGATTCCCGACATTGTGAATTCAATAGTCCATGAATTGATTTTAGTGAAGTTTATGGACGATAGTGTCAATTCAGCTTACTGATAAATTAATTAAAAGCAGTACTTGATTTGTTTGTTACTGATATTTGCTACTTATAAATTCTGTTTGTACAGATTATATTGATGGGTTTTTTAACTGTGATTATTTTTCTACAGGCCCTTTTTCCTGACAATACATACGGTGTTGATAGTGGTGGTGATCCGCAAGTTATTCCTAATTTAACTTTTGAGGAATTCAAGGTCAGTTTCCCATCAATTGACATATAATGATAGTTTTGATTCCTATGTATATGCTTGTTTGTAAGTACAACTGAAAGTCTGCAGTATGAGATACGATTTCCAGGCTACATTTTTTGAAGAACAAGTGACCGGAAGTTATATGTTGAAAAAACCAGTCTTTTCTCTCCCATCTTTCTATTGTAGGATTTTTTTTACCAAATGTATGTAGGCATCAGATCTTGATTTCCTTCTGTTATATTGTGGAGTCTCTGCAGTTATCCTGTCACATTTGGAATATTTTGACTTGATAATCGCAAAAAATCTTTTTACTTCATATTCTGTTTTAGGTTGAAATTGATGTAGTTTATTTTGGCCTTACCCTGTGCTTGTTTATTGACGTTAACTGTGCACTAATTTGTGGAAATTCTACTGGTGCTCAGTCATTTAGTATTATGCATGTGATTGTAATACACCAACAACTTCCATTATTTCTAGGATATTTCTGGCTGCAGAACAAATATGATTACCTAATATTTTGCTCTAATCCAAAGGGTGTCTTTGTTTTTTGTGTTATCTATGTACAGGAGTTCCACCGAAAATACTACCATCCTAGCAATGCCAGGATATGGTTTTATGGAGACGACGATGCAAATGAAAGACTACGCATTTTAAGTGGTATGTATTTCTATCATTCTGTGTGATTATTGTTGTTTCTCTAATCAATCGTTTATGGAAACTCTACGATAAAACTTATTGCACCTCGTTTTTTTTCCCGTACTTTTGCAGAATATCTAGACATGTTTGAAGCAAACTCAGCTCCTGAGGAATCAAAAGTGAATTATCAGAAACTGTTTGCAGAACCGGTTAGGATTGTTGAGAAATATCCTGCTACTGATGGGGCTGACATGAAAAAGAAGCACATGGTGTGCCTTAATTGGCTCCTCTCAGAAAAGCCTCTAGACTTGGAAACTGAGCTAGCCCTGGGATTTTTGGACCATTTAATGACAGGAACTCCTGCTTCTCCTTTGAGAAAAATCCTGCTAGAGAGTGGTTTAGGGGATGCAATTGTTGGTGGGGGTATTGAAGATGAGCTCCTTCAGCCTCAGTTTAGTCTTGGACTGAAAGGTGTATCAGAAGATGACATTCATAAAGTAGAAGAACTAATCTTGAATACACTAAGAAAGCTGGCAGATGAAGGCTTCCCTTCTGAAGCTGTGGAAGCATCAATGAATACAATTGAGTTCTCTCTACGAGAAAACAATACTGGATCATTTCCTCGTGGCCTAGCGCTCATGCTTCGCTCCATGGTAAGTAGTATATATTATCGTCGCACCTTCAATTTGTTTTCTCTATTATTCTTCATCCTTCAAGTTGGAAATAGTCTTACCAAATTTTTTATTTGACAGGGGAAGTGGATTTATGACATGGATCCATTTGTGCCATTAAAGTATCAAGAACCTTTACAGGCATTGAAAGTTAGAATAGCTGAGGAAGGCTCAAAAGCAATATTTGCTCCCTTAATAGAAAAATTCATTTTGAATAACCCACACCGTGTAACTATTGAAATGCAGGTAGGTGTTGCTGCTTTTGATGTTGGTAAATTGCAAATTGAAATACTAACTCATTGTCATTGGCAGCCTGATCCAGAGATGGCTTCGCTTGATGAAGCAGCTGAAAAAGAAAATCTGGAAAAGGTGAAAGCTAGAATGACTGAAGAGGATCTTGCTGAACTAGCTCGTGCTACTCATGAACTTAAGTTGAAACAGGAGACTCCTGATCCACCAGAAGCTCTGAAATGTGTACCAAGCCTCTCTTTAAAAGATATTCCCAAAAAGCCTATACAAACTCCTACTGAGGTGATGAGAATGATGATATGCTATAAATCGTAATTCCAAAAACTAACTATCCAATTCTTCTTACTTTAAGTTCAATTCTTATATAGGTGGGTGATATCAATGGGGTAAAGGTATTGCAGCATGACCTTTTCACAAATGATGTTCTATATGCTGAACTTGTGTTCAAAATGAGTGCATTGAAGCAAGAGCTTCTTCCTTTGGTACCATTATTCTGGTGAGGCAGTAATCAGTACTCTTTCTTTTGGAAGTTAATGGCTGTATTCTTGAGAGCTGAACGTCATAAACTGCAAGTTGTCTTGTTTTAGTCTATTGAAGATATGACCGAGGAAAAATCATATTCCATAAAATAAAAGAATACATATCTCTGACACTAGATTTGAATTCTGCAAACTCTTAAGTCAGATTGTATCCACTACATTGGTCTGCCAACCTTCTGTTACAAAATGCAGTTGTGTATTGGATGTTTACAGTTTCATGATCTTTAACTATTCCAGTTGTAACATTGATGATTTTATTTGATTAATAGTCTTGTGGCAACTCTGTTTTCATCAAATTAATTTGTTATGTCAACAGCCAATCTTTGCTGGAGATGGGTACCAAAGACTTGGACTTCGTGCAGCTGAACCAGTTAATTGGAAGAAAAACTGGTGGGATATCTGTATATCCTTTCACGTCATCAGTCCGAGGGAAAGAGGACCCGTGCAGCCATATAATTGTTCGAGGCAAAGCAATGTCTGATCGTGCTGAAGATTTGTTTAATTTGGTAAATACTCGTAATCGTTCTTCATAACTGATGAGTTTATAACTGATGAAGCATTTAAAATGATTATCATGAATGTCACTAATCAAGTTGTTAGCAAGGTTGTTTATTATTTAAATGGGAATCAGAAAGAAACAATAGGCTGTTTGTTACCATCGTATACTCGTCTGAGTTCGACTCTTAATATGTTTTAGTTATGTTGCATCACCTCTCGCTTTTATTAAATTGAATGCGAGGTCCTATTTCATATTATTCGGAGGCAATTAATTATTCAAAGTGAAAAGTTAGTATTGGGTTTCTCAGCACTATCCTTTTTCTTGAACTGCTGAAGATTGCTTAATTCAGTTGTGAATTTGTTAATCATAGGTCAACCGTGTTATGCAAGATGTTGAATTAACAGACCAAAAGCGTTTTAAGCAGTTTGTTTCGCAAAGCAAAGCAAGAATGGAGGTATTTGTCAAATCTAGCAAAATAAGAGTATTTTGTTTTTAACCTTAACATATTGCTAACTGTTGATTTCATTTTTCAGAACCGATTAAGAGGCAGTGGACATGGCATTGCGGCTGCAAGAATGGATGCAAAGCTCAATGTTGCTGGTTGGATCTCTGAGCAGATGGGTGGTGTCAGGTTGGTCATTAGGAGTCTAACTCTAACCTTAAGTTTTGCAATTCAGGAATTTGAAAAGATTGTTACTTTCAAAATATGATAGAGAAATTTGCACACACTATTTGTTGTGTGGGTAAGTTTGTCTTGCTATTTGCTATTTTCATGATAATTTTCAGTCATCATATCTACTTTTTTGGGGGTTATTTCTGTTGGCGTGGCGCTTCTGCCAGCTGTCCCTATTATTCCTTGAAGTCGTAAAATAAAAGCCTTAATACTCCAATACTGCCATTTTCCGCAAGTTTCTTTGGCCCCAATCATGGATGACATATTTTGCTTGCAGTTACCTCGAATTTTTACGAGCTCTTGAAAGTAAAGTTGATGACGACTGGCCCGGAATAGCTTCTTCTCTTGAGGAGATACGAAGAACACTGTTTACGAAAAATGATTGCCTTGTAAATCTTACAGCTGATGGGCAAAATCTTAAGAACACAGAGAAGTATGTTGGTAGATTTCTTGATATGCTTCCTAGCAGCTCTCCAGTTGGATCAACTGTTTGGAATGCTCGACTCCCTCCCACAAATGAAGCTATTGTGATACCTACTCAGGTTGGTAGATTTTTTTTTTGTTTTGGTTTGCTTAACTGTCTCTATTTGCTCAAGTACTCTGTTGGGCAAATTAACTTAACCATGTATATCTATACACAGGTAAACTATGTAGGAAAAGCAGCAAATCTTTTTGAGACTGGCTATCAACTTAAAGGTAGTGCATATGTCATCTCAAAATACATAAGCAATACATGGCTGTGGGACCGTGTACGAGTCAGTGGTGGAGCTTATGGAGGGTTTTGTGATTTTGACACTCACTCAGGTGAACTGATACAGCCACTGTTATGGTACTTTTGCCCTGCTAACTTCCTATTTTCCTAACCATGAGAGTCTTTATTCAGGTGTCTTCTCATTCTTATCATATAGAGATCCCAATTTATTGAAGACACTTGATATCTATGATGGAACAAGCAACTTTCTGAGAGAACTTGAAATGGATGATGATGCTCTCACTAAGGCAATTATTGGGACTATTGGGGATGTTGATTCGTATCAGCTACCTGATGCCAAGGGATATAGTAGGTAAGGCAATTATTGGACTTGCCTTTGGCAAAGCGTCATTTTGTGTATGACAGAATATTCCAGAGATTTTAAGTGTTGTGAAAATATGTTCCTTCTTTACACAATTAAAAATTTACCCAAGCACAACCGCCACTTCCCTGAAACATTGGGAGAAAATGAGAACCTCGAAAAGGAAAGTTGTTTGGAGGCACATTTAATCTAGGATCTGGAAACCAAGGTAACTTGGAACTTTTTCATTTACACGATATTCTGACACTTGAGGTATCCAACTGGGTCTTTTGTTTTGAAATAAAAGGCTTTCTCTTGAAAACTTAGTTTGACTACTAGTTTTAAGCATTTCTTCAATCCTACTTTGTTGCAATTGCACATCTTGCAATGCTCTATGATGTTGACTACATGCTGATATTGTTTAATCTTTGTGGTGGGGGCTGGCCAGCTGGGTACATGCATGTGTGTTTTCTTTCAATTACCTATCCATGTTAATGTGAAATGCTACATATTAGAGGGAATGTGATTGATACTTTTTATTTTATGTTCAGTTTGATGAGGTACTTGTTAGGAGTCACCGAGGAAGAGAGGCAAATTAGAAGAGAAGAAATTTTGTCAACAAGGTACTTCTAATTCTCTGGCTATAGAGCAAGTTAATATGTACAATATCTCTGAATTTCTTTGTCCACGTTTCCATTGGAAGTGGCCCTCATGAACCTCTTAATTTCCCTAAGACTTGCTGTGATGTCCAAAGTATATGAACCATGAAATCATGAAGGGTATCAAATCCCAAAACATGCTTATAAGAAGCATCTACCTGTCAACAGTCAACAGTCAAGTTATCCATTTAGTAGTTTTATAATTGTTAATAGTCATAGCAAATTTGAAAGGATTGTGATCGTGGGTACTGTTATGTCTTTGAGATATCCCAAGGAAAACTGAAATTTGAAAGGATTGGATACATGTTTATCCATTTATAAGCAGTAAAATAAAAAAGAAAATACCTGATTTAGTCGCAATTTTATGTGACTGGGTGAATGAGAATCGAATTTTGCTAGCTATCCGTTTGACAAGTCATTGTCATTTTACCATGCATGTTGATGAATACTCTATCACCATCTCAATCACGTTATGCAAATCATAATCATACAGACAGTGAAATGATGAACGGAGCTGATACTTGGCTTGAAGCTCCTATTTGTAATCATCTGTCACTGTATTATTCCTCACTGCTCAGTAAAGAAAACAAGCTAAAGATGGCAGGTGTGTTTTCTTAACCATTTTTCCCCATCTCTGTAGGTTGAATGACTTCAAAGAGTTTGCTGATGTTATCGAGGCAGTTAAGGACAAAGGTGTCTCGGTTGCTGTGGCCTCCTCTGACGATGTTGATGCTGCTCACAAAACATGCCCCGACTTTTTTCAAGTGAAGAAAGCTCTCTAAGATATTAAAGTGAGTGTCAAGAAATTCACGCAAGGCACTCTTTTCTTGCACTCGCTTCCCCCATGATATTGGTCAGCCAAACCTAGGAAAAGGAGTTATGCTACAGCTGCTGTGGCTTTTCATGATTTAATGGAAAAAGAAATCAGATTCCTATCATCCAGGCTTTGAGCGCTATCATATTGATGCTTGAGTTCCATTACAAATATAGACAGCAAAAGATGTTGAACCTGTTTGAACATTCTTTCCCAGAGCCATTTGTGCCACTAGATGATGCCACTTTGATCTATATTACAATTACATTACGTTCCTTCAATTTTCAAATTAAGGAATGCTATCGTAAGATTTAATGTCGCCTCAGTTTACTTTTTATTTTTGTTCTTATTTTATAATTCTAAAGAATGTTAGGTTTGGATGCAACGATACCCTCTACAGCATACTCATTTTCGAAGTGTGAGTATTCAATGTTTTGCGCTTGTGGTTGCATCTCTTTACCAGCCTACCAGGTAATATACTCATTCGGTGTAGGCTCATTTGAATCCAAGTTTCTATTTCACTTTTATTTTTTTCAGCTTCGGGAAGCTTAATCCTTATTTTGTGTTTCACGTCATTAATGCACGTCGTGTGCATAACATCCAATACGATTGCATTGGACATCACAAAATAAACACGCGATGTACATTTATAAACCCAAACACAAAATGTAACATAAAGAATCAGAGTGAGAGTTTAGATGTCTGGTTTGCAATGCATATACACGGCAGGTATTTAACCTCCCTCATAAAGATGTAATATCCTAATATCGATAATAGAAGGAAAGAGCACGAGGTGAAAATTGAACAGGGAAAAGCTGCGGATGAGCATGAGCGTCGTCCGATTCATAAATGCAGCGCAAAGCTGTGACGCAGCAGCGGCGAGGCTGGCCGCCCGCAACAAATTCACGGTATTATGTCTTTGTTGTCATCTTGTAGCGAAACTGACAGCTGCTGACTATCGCAACCATTCAAATATATTTTGCGTGTGTCGTATATTTTTCCGGTTATGGATAGGGACAGCCCTTGAATTTAGGGGGAGGGGAAATTGGAGGTTTCTACTCGCGGCCAATTGTTATGTTTACATTTTCTTGTGGGCCACTCGTTTTTGGCCTTTCGGGTTCCCCCAATGTCAAGACCGCTATATCCCAACATCTACTGTAAAACTTTCCCCAATTTTTCATTTGCTGAGATGTGGGTTTCTCTGCTCTTTTTTTCTGCCAATTTGGAGCATTACCACGTGTTAGGTATGTAATTAAAGAGGCATGTTTTGTTGTATCGGGATGCACCGTATCTCTGTTCTAATTATATTTTAATTAATCATAGCTGGGGATTGATGAACCCTAATCGGATAGAATGCACCCTAAGTTTTTTTTTTCTAAGTATATGATGTGGCTTATCTTCGGTTTTAATTATACATGTTGTGGTTTATGTTAAAGTTCCTCACGGACACACATGCACTACACTCTTTCAACACAAATATACACAAAGTTTATGGACTTCATGCTGATTTGGGTGTCGGAGTCTATCCCCGTAGAAGTTTTACGGGCTAGTTTTGCAGGCCTTTCGGCCAAGTATTACGAAGGACTTCTCCTTTACATTATAATCCTTGGACAGTGGATGTGTGTCGTTCGCCAGGTATACTCCTCAAACTTTTGAAGGTATATTCCTTCAAATCTTCTTGTTCTTATCATTTTCTCATTGAAATTTTTGTTGATCTTCGACCCTGATCTAACAAAGATACACAACGTTAATGCAGTTCTACAACATTCAGATCTGGCACTTGTATAACTATCATTTGAACCTTTATACATATATAGAGGGAGAGGTTCAGATAGGAATCTATATTTAAAATAAGAACGAAGAACCATTTTAAGCCCTTCAATCATGAAGATCTATGATGGATGCATCTTCTTAGTGAATGAATGTAGGTTTAGTGTTCGAACCTCCAGAGACTATAATTTTTTTTATATTTTTTGAGTACAGTTATATTAATGACGAATGCGGTAACTTAATACATTCAGCAGGTTGGTTAAAATCAAAACACTCCGTATTGTGCGAGCTCGAGAACATTGTACTGAACGATAATGTTATTATATTCGCCATTAGTTTAACTGCACTCAGAAAATATGAAAAAAAAATTGCCGCCTCTATGATTCGACCCTGGAACATATATTTATCCATAAAAGAGATGCATTCACCGTGAATCTTCACGATAAAAAAGTTGAAAATAGTTCTCACATTCTTATTATAAGAAGAATTCTCATTTAAACCTCTCCTGCAGCAACAAGAAACCAAATAGGAGAAACAAGTGAAACAAAAGTGAAGTCAATTGTAAATAAAAAACTTCCATTTTAGTGATGTTTGACCTCAAGAAAACAGAACTGAACTGCCAGATTGTGATCCTTGTCCTGCATATGAGTTCTACAATTTTATCATGATGGTATTAGTTACTGTACCCCACAATTCTCAAAAGATATTCGAAACTTAATTATTTTTGTGCTAATAGTGAATTATAATAAATATATTAGTTTGTATCTTTTTGGATCAATTACACGATGTACCATGTGATTAATACTAGAAGTAGATTCCTACAAATTAAATACAAGAAGTACTATTAGAATCATGTAATTATTGTCTTGAAATTACTATGCAATATGGATTATTACTTATAGATAAAACTTGTAGAGACATTAGCCAGACAATCTACTATATACGAGTCAATGTCTTCTAAATAAATGCTTTTCTTTAGCTGATTTGGCATGTCTGTCTATTTGTGGAAGTATATAAAGTGGAAACCAGTAAATTAATTGTGGCGTAACTATAATAAGGTCACACACACACACACACACACACACACACACACACATATATATATATATACATGATATTTTTGCTGTTATGTTTCCTATAATTAGATTTCTTTTTAAATGTTTGCATGTGAACCATTTATTATTAGTTTTATCGCCCTAAGTAAAGAGCTTTACTGTAAAACACAAGATTGACCCGATTGTAAAGGATTGTTGCTTCTTTAATGCTAGGAGTAGTTTCTGTACGATTTTCAAGTGATGTAGGGCTTGTTCAACTAAAACCCTCCCCTCCCACATGTTAGTATGTAGTACTCAATTACATTCATTTATTTTACAGATCTTATGGTCTAGAATTTTTTCGCATTTATAAGTTGTTAGACGGTACTTTTACTATAGTAAGGGTATAATCTTAGTTTAATTTATTATTAAATTAAAAAAACATACATATTTTTAAAGAGAATACTGCATATGATTAAATATAAAACTATATATAATTATACACAAATATGCATACGAGTTTCAAACTTTGTTCTCTTGTATATGAGTATTAATTGCTTCCTTATAGCTCAATAGTTCAAAAGAAAATAATGAAATTAGCAAGAAATAAAACAAATGATCAACATATGAGATTGGTTCGGCTGACTTTCGTATGAGAACAAGGGAGAGATATGCGAGAATGAGAGAAAAAGAGAAATGTGAGACAATGAGAGACCTACACTTTTATGTCTTGATGTATGCATATTTATGTTTGAATGTAATCTTTTTGCAAGCACGCATGTAACTGCTATATAGTATGCATATTTTTTTAATTTGAGATCCGTCCCAAAATCCTTCTTCACTATTTCAATCAACTCTGGCGAGCATTGTTGGCAATACCAAACATCCACTGCCATCGTCCCTCAAATTCGATCGAATGGACAACTCCACCAAATCATCGTCACTATTACTGTCGCCTTACTTCACCATTCTCCCCAAACATTTCTATCTTAACGGGATAGTGCGCAACTCAAGCCGTCGCCGTCTGCTGCTCTCACTCCCTCCAATTGAACGACAACAAAACATTAACGTCCGTCTCCCTGTACCGATCTTTCGGCAAAACAACAACATCAACTGACTGCCACCTCCAAGAACACCTTTCAACTCAGCCGCTACACTTAAACACAACATCCATCTTCATACATTGACTTATCTGTACCTCTACAAAAATAAACAAATCGAAAAAAAAGTTTGCTTTACTTTTCTAGATTGTCCACATGAACATAATATGTGTAGTCCAGAATTGGTAATACATACTAACAATTTAATATTAGCAGAATCGCACCATATATATATATATGTGTGTGTGTGTATGTGTAAGGAAAATAATGAAATATTTTTATTAAATTGAGAATGTGAGAAATGTGTGTAGTGGACATAAAACATCTGCACATAATGAATAAGATGTATGCACTTTGATAATATTAAGGTGTATTAGTGTTATACATCAAGTACATAAATTTTATATGTTAAGTGAAATATTCTCTAGTTATCACGATAAAAAGCTTTTAAAACAACTAATCCTTGTACATATATATGAGAGAGTTCAAATTAGTCTAATTCTTATTGTTAGTATGCTAGTCCAATGCACTGGACGTATAAAAGTAACGAATATGTTGTGTAATTTTCTGTACTAAAAGAAATGAATTTTATATGAGCTCAAATCCTGAAGGGGGTGAGTTTTTTTTTTTTATTTTTTTTTATTTTTATTTTTTATGTGCAGTATATTCCACAACATATTCAATATTTTTATATGTTCAGTGTAGTGGACTAACATACTAACAACAAGAAGGAAATTAATTTGTACTACACTCCTACATATGTGTGTGTGTGTGTATATATATATATATCTCATCCTTCCATCTCGTAGATGGTCTAGATTTTTTCGCATTTTTTGAGTGTATGTGTGCTACTTTTACTGTAGTAGGGCTATTATCATAACTCAATTTGTTATAAGATTAAGAAAAAAAACATGTATATTGTTAAATAGGAAAATTGCTTATGATTGAACATAAAATACATATGATTATACACAAATATGCATACGAGATTTACTGCTCGAGACTTTATTGTCTTGATTTTTTACTACTTTTTGTTGTTTGTGACCGTGAAAATTCATTAATTTTATGTTAATTGTGTCAGATTTTTTCCTTTGTAGTTACTGTTAATTACTTTGTCGTTTTATTTGGTTGAATTTGTGAATTTGATGGATGATTGATTCATTTAATTTGATTTAAAATTTTGACGACTTAATAGACAAATGATGGTTGATGCAATAATACTGGAAAATTTTTAGGGGATGATAGAAATAGATCGATAGTGGACATTGTGATGGTCCCGACGACTGATTTGGTCAAATTTTGATGGAGAATGACATGAAGACATTCATAGAATTATGGCAAGGTTTGGGCATATTGGAGAAGAGCTAAACAAAAAGATATACACGAGAGTGAAATTTATGCATACTGCTAAATAGAAATCTACATAAACTAACAATGATATATTCATATACAAAGATATTTATATAGTCAAACAAGACCTACATATAATAAACCAGTATTATGCAATAATACAACAACATTCTTGACGAATTTTTACAATTATACTCCTTGATTAATTTTCAAGAAAAAATGCTCTACCACATGTCACCCATATGAAATATCCACATAAACACATTAAATGACATAGTTTGGTACTACATACTACCTATTATAAAATGGTCTTATTTTGCAAATATTTAAATCTAATTTAAAGATAATAATACATGTTATCATTAATATTATTACAATTATCATCATCATCATCATCATCATCATCATCATCATCATCATCATCATCATCATCATCATCATCATCATCATCAT
>JAYDZE010450570.1:0-16266 GCA_034509125.1 Monilaria moniliformis
AAAGATTGATAACATACCTTTAGACGAATTTAGCCAAGATTTGTATCAAAAGTCCCACAAAAATCGCGCACAAGTATTTTTGGAGTGTTGTTTCTCGCGTGAATGAGGAGGAGGCTGATGGGCGGGTAGTTATAACCCAGGGTGAAGACGCATGAGGCTGATGCGTCTTCAGAAGACGCATCAGCCTCATGCGTCTTCCCCTGGGCACTGATTCGGCGCAGACAACCGTTATTGGTGTCTTTTCGGCGATCGGGAGAGACGCATTCTCTGAATGCGTCTTCACTTAAGTGAAGACGCGTTTCAGGAATGCGTCTTTCCCTTTTATGGAACTAAAAAAAAGGTTCCCATTTCGGCAACCTTTTTTGTGGATTGCCCCCAATTGAGAATTTTGCCGTAATTTCTTTGACAAAGTTAATATAAGTTGGACGGTTGAATTGAGGGCTGAATTGTATGATCCGAGACAAAAGTACCCAATAGAATGTGGGTGAAACGTAATTTAGGATAATTTTAGTTTTTATAAAACATAATTCTGAAGAAAAAAAAAAAGACTTATGATCAACAACTTGGAAAATATTGGGGGTTTCAAGATTTTGGCAAACAAGTGCTGCAACTGCAACTGAAAGAGGGAAATTAGAGTGAAGGGCAGCACAAAACCTTCGTTACTACGCCATCAGTTAGCGGCTGCAAATCTCCTCGCGATTCTTAAACTCCAACAAAGGTTTAATCTTCAGCTAACCTTTCATTTTTCTTATTGTTTTTGGTGAATCCGATAAATTTTATTTTTTCCTTTTCATTTCCGATTATAAAGCTTCGTATTGTTGCCGAAATTGCATTTTTTTTTTTATTTTCTTCATTAGAAGAGCTAGAAATTTGATTGGTTTTGAGGTATAACAAGGTATTAAAGTTACTTTTCGTTTAATTGTTGTTATAATTATTTGTTGGCTGAACGGGATGATTTAGATATTAATCTTCTGTAATAAGTGTCTCTAGCATTCATGTTGCTGCATGATGATTGAAATTTGCTCATCGTGATTAAAATGTTTGATTGTGAAGTTATGCAGTTAAGCTGTTTGTCAAAATGTCTGATGCCACACCACAAACCACTAACATTTTGTATGAATTTGCGACAACTATGGTTTCAGGAATGGCTGGGAAAGCTTTAAAATCTGTTGGAAAAGCAGTTGTAGAATACCAATACCCATGGCGAGAGAAGTTGACAAAATACAGAGATGAGCTGTCAAAGGGTGTGTGGGGTTACTGGGAGCTTGGTGCTTGGAAGCCTCTAGCTATCAGTGCACGTCGCCGAGCTCGGATCTGCAAAGAGGTTCTCCTTGCTGGAGGTGATTGGGAATTCGATCGCGAAAGGAAGGAGATGAAGACTAAGAGGAAAGGGCACAAGGTTGATAGATTGGCTGCTGAGAAGCGAGCGAATACTGCTAGACTTATGGGAGAGATGCCCAAGATGTTGGATGATTATAAGAAGAGAAGGTGGGAGAGGAAGATGAAAGCAGAAGAGGACGCTGCCAAAAAGGCGTTGAATGAGTAGCTAACAGCTCAGCCCTTTCGATTCAAGGTATTAAAAACTGGATTCCTTCTTGTTCAGTATCACCTTGAAACTTATGATGCTTTGTTAGTTCTTACATAAGTTGTTGATGAACATCCATTTTGAACCTTATGTTATGATGCCTCGTTGAGCTCTTACATAAGTAGGTCGTGCTTTTTAGATATTTGTTTCCTCTTTGGCGTCTACTAAAACTGAGATGCTGATGAATAACAGGATATCATCTGTTGTAGTGTGAAGCACTCTTTGGATCTTTGACGTTTTCAGCACGGTGTGATGTGCTTTTATTTGTGATGTTTATGAACTTGATTTTGTGGAAAGAACGAAGTTTTGAACATTGCAGTTGCTTCTAATATGTATCTGCCAAATAATGAAACTCTGTCATGCAAGGAATGTGGGATGACAATTAGGATTAGAAATTTTTGGTCACCTAGTTTTAGTATATAACCAATTCTAGATTAACTCGCAGGATCTTCTGTTTCGATGCTCCCTGTGGGGCTAGTGTTCCCATTATAACATTGTGGGAAATTTGTATGTGTGTAGATAAAGTTATATTTGAGTAGAGGAATGCACACACAGTCATGTCTACCTACTTATTGTGTAAAAGTAGATAGTTGTGGGCAGAATCCAGACAGAATGTAAAACATGTAAGCAAGGTCATTTTCGTGTTTCTGTTATTGATATAACTTTCTCTAGGCTCTTTTACTTGTCTACAATGGTAGCATCAAGTCTACTTGGGAATCTCCTGGTGTTTAATCTTGTAGACTAAAAATTAGTCATTTGTTTCCTCAAAAACGACGGCATTTAACACACACACACACACACACACACACACACACACACATATATATATATATATATATATATATATGATTATGTCATTAGTTTATGTGGCTATGCATGGCTATATGTGGCTATGCGTGTTTATACGTGAAATTAAATGACTACAAATTTGAAAAGTAAATTAAAATTTGAAATTACTTAATTTAAAATTCTAAATTACATTAATTCAAAATCGAAAATGACATAGTTGAAATTTCTAATATTACATAGATAAAAAGTAAAAGTATTTCATGCTCCAAATCAGTTGGAGCGTACCCAAATTTCTTCGATTAGATCTTGTTGGAGTCGGCCGTAAGTTCGTTCTTCGCGAAGAGAAACACGTCGACTCAGAAATTCTCGAAATTGAAGTGGTGCACTTTGAGATAGATTCTCGTTAGCCACTCCCGAGCAAGATTCAGCTTCGTCGTGGGAGCAAGATTCAGCTTCGTCGTCAACCCAATTAGTCGTGTCTTCTCCTTTATCCTCGATTATCATGTTATGCATGATAATATACATATAAATGATGTCGGTGATACATGATTGTTGCCACATACACGTCGGACCTTTAATAATGGCCCAACGTGCTTGGAGTACACCAAAGCTCGCCCAACATCCTTTCGTGCCGCTTCCTGCCTTTGAGCAAACAATGCTCTCTTCGTGTCTATAGGATACATAATTATTTTCACAAACACCGGCCACTTTGGATGTATGTCATCGGTCAAGTAGTATTCCATGTTGTATATTGACCCATTGAATGTGAATTCGACAGCCGGTGCCCGACCAACGCATACGTCGTTGAAGATTGGTGATTGGTTCAGAAAATTGATGTCATTGTTCGAGCCGACCACGCCAAAGAATGCATGACAAATTCATAAATGTAAGCAACCGCTTCTAGGATTATCGTTGGATGTGTGCCCTTATATCCAATAGTAAAGCCGCCTCTCCATGCGGACGGACAATTCTTCTACTCCCAGTGCATACAATCAATGTTGTCGAGCATACCAGGAAAGTCGTGACGCCTCTCGTGCATATTCATCAATGCTTGGGCGTCCCGCACCGTGAGCCTTCTCAGATATGTATCGCAGAAGGCCTCGACAACACCATGAAAAAATGTTTTGAGACTATCCCGGCGCGTTGCTTCTGAGACATGGAGCTACTCATCGAACATGTCCGATGAGGTACCGCATGCCAGCTGGCGAATCGCCGACATGCACTTCAACAGCATCGAGAGTCCGTCGAAAATACTCATCGCGTCTTGCCAACATGTTTGCAATGCACAGGAACAAGGATTTGCTTATGTGAAACCGTCGATGGAACACAACTACACCCCATCGTGGCTCGTCAGAGAAATAATTTGCGACGAGGCGTTGATCGATAATTTCGCACTCCCAGTGTATGTACGTCCTCGGAGCTCGAGGACGCACAGCTCGAGCCCGCTCAACTCTCCTCCTATGATGCGACTTCAGCGTCAATTCAATCATCTTATCCATTTCATTCGAATCAAAACTCGAATCATCATAATTTAGATCCATAAAATGAGATGGAAATAGTGGAAGAAAAGAGTGGATGAAAAGTGAGGAAGAAAAGTGAGGAAAGTGAGAAGGAAAGTGGATTTTATAGAAGGTCAATTCAATCCCGTGACCCTCCAAAGCATCTTTGTTGCACCGCATAATTCAATCATGTGAATCTAAAACAATAATAATATATATATGCTGATTTTCCGGCTGCGGTGACGTCTCCTCCCCAACCATCCCTGCCCCGATGCGGCCAACGCGTTTTTTTTTTTTTCTTTTCGCGGCGCCGATAATGGTGCCCTTATGGGTAGAGATGGCAACGAGTCGGATTTGGACCTAAGCTTGGTAGGTCCAATTCCATATCCAATTTTTTGTACTTAAGCCCGTATCCATTACAGATTTACGAGGTCCAAAAAATGAGACTTAGGTCGAGATCCATAGGATCCGATGGTCCGCGGATCTAGACCTAGATCCACAGTTTTCTTTCTCTAAAATGAATCCTAATCAACTACTACCGACAAACCGAATTAGTCTAGAAAAAATCGATGGTATTAGTCACCCAACATAAATATAGTAAAATTCTAGTAAGCAAATTCAGAGTGAATTCTTCTAAGCAAAACGGTTTAAGCAAGTAGTCGTCTAGAATTTGAACTTCGCATTCGAGGTCCAGAGCTTTTATTGTTTCTCCATGTTATCAGATGGATCTAAAATGATCACATATATCGTTATGTGTCGCTTTTCTCACTTGAACAACGATTTGGGCTTGTTAGGTAGTGATGAGGTCGGCGGCGGTGAGAGGGCCATGCGATGGTGGCACGGTCGCCAGAATAAGATAGAAAGAGAAATGAATAAGCATCTTCTTCCATTGCCACCCCTAATTATGGTAGTGTTTCAAAAAAATTGGAACTGTGAGCGGCCTGACAAGCTAATAAGCGCATTTGGTTTTTTAACCCAAATCGGTGGTTTCGGTTATGGTTCAAAATCTATGGATTATAACCGGTTTTAGTCGGTTCTGATTCGGTGGTTTTCCGAAAATTAAATTTTTTTTTCTATTTTTTTAATTTAATATGATCAGCATATTGATATAAGAATAAAAATACAAATATTAAAATATATTGAACAAAAGAATATTTGAATTGATATTGATTTAATAATAAAGTAATTACAAAGTACAAACAAATCCTAACTTAAATAATTATAATTTTACAATTATAAGTTTATATTTTACAACGGAGTTGCTAAACTATAAAACAAAAACTAAAAAACGAAGGGAAAAAAATTAAGGAAAATGACTGGAACTCAATTTTTAATTTTTAAAGTTGCCTACGTATCCACGTTTAGGATCAAAGCTCACGTAGTACTCTTATCTTGACTTACCTATCTAATTATCGTCATTGGCGTCGGATTGATCGATCTCAATAAAATCTTCAATTTTCGGTCTCGTCATGATCATCCTATACCGGTCTCTGAACTCTTAGTTTCAGCATGCAACATGGTAGTTTTCATGTTTAAACTCCCGATTTTCTTATGAAAAGTCTGTTGCCGCCTGAGCCTATGCTTAGGCCTGCAATGCCTCACGAACCAGCAGCTAACTGCCTATTTTCGGTTCCATTTTTACTGAACCGAAACCAAACCACCTAATTTGTATAGCACCATATTCACCAGTCGTGATTGCTCTGATTTAATCCTACATAGCTAAATTATGGCTATGAAATTGTTGACAATGTTAAGAATTAGTGAGAAAATTATATTGAAAAAGTAGATGTGTACATCTTGTTAGGAGAGATATTTAAAAACGTATTAAGAAAATCTAACTTGAAAAAAATACTTATACAAATCAATCTTTGTAGCTCGGAATTTGGTGAACTGACATTTCTGCAGCTAAGTCTCAAATGAATGAGAAACCTAATAACAAACCAATTAGCATAGGAAAATGGACGATTCTGGGTTCAATAGATCATACGACACGAATAATAATAATCATAATAAAAAAGATATTACCCAATCAAAGTTTAAGTTGGTGCCATGCGTAGGGGAAACCAAACTTAACAACACATTCGATTCAAAGATTAACAAAATAAGCATACGCAGCAAGTAGCACTTGATTCACAAGCCAAAATGGTTTTACTTCTACTCGAAAGCCCACTGGTTTTCTCTTCGGACTTCTTCTTCCTCTTCAGGAGTGAAATCATTCTTGATGTTGAATGTCTTCCTAATCTCCTCTGGTGTTTTTCCCTTGATCATGTCAGCAACTGTTTGGCAAGTCAGATCCAGAAGGCTCTTGATATTCAGGTAATTGGCAGCCTGCAAAGGTTCAAAATCAAGTAACAAAGTGTCAATGAGGCTATCTCTGCAGTTAATCATCAAAAAAGGATACGGCTGATTTCTTGCACAATCCATATGAGTCACACTGAATCAGTAATCCACATTGTGATGGTAAGAAGTAGAGTCTTCAAAAAGATCTAAAATGTCCAGAGGGTATAACTACTACAAGCTATTCTTCATTTTGAAAGTGAATTCATCAAGAGTCACCATTACAAGCTTTATTTACCACAAAAGCACCAAAATATCTGGAGGCAGAAGAAAAGCTATTCTGTTCACTGGTTATATTGCTGTTTCAGTAGATTGCAGAACAAACAATGATTAGAAGAATCTTTATTCAATAAAAATATGAAATCACCAATAAACTAAAAAAAAGCTATACGTACTGAATAAGCTTCAAGCACTCAGCTAAGACATGCTGCAGTTGTGGGAGCTTTTTTCAAATACTATAAATGTTACTAAAATATGAATTAACCAGTGATGCATGTATCGTGGTCATTGTTAAGCTTATGTGAACCACCCAATTCAGACCATATAAGTCACCGCCCTGATATTCATAGAGCTGCAATACTCAAGAATGGTCCATCTCCTAACAATGGCATGGTCAAGAATATGAGAATAATGGGTGCACTCACACAAGCTACTATCGAAAAGGTACAAAAGAAATCAGCTGCTTCAGATGTCAGAATAAATTGGAAAAGAATAAGTGACTCAAGGATATAAGGACAGCAGTAGATATTCATAGAGAAACTTACCATAGTCCTGTCTAAATCGAAATGACTCGTGAACTTCCTTTTTTAAGTTCAACATATAACAAGCGAAAGGAAAGCATAATTTACATATGTACATGCTGGCAGCACTAGAACAAGCATGCAACGGTCCAGCTTCAAAAGTTAAAAGAGAATAAAAATTTGATAGGTAATCATATCAAACCCAGAGAAGCATATCAAAATTCAAACACTACCAGTTAACGATATGAAAAAAAATCCCCAATTATGCAGTACTCCTCATAATCCAAGCGAAAATTTTGGAAGCTGAGCTTTAGGTAAACTTCAAATTCCATGAACAGACAACAACAGCATATTATCTAATCCAAATTAATATAAAGACAGTAAACAAATGACATGAAGATTATATGGTGAAATAAACGTACTGTTCGAAGAAACAAAAAAATCAGTCAACAACAACAACTTCTAAGTTATAAAACCAACATTATAAAGTTGAAAGCATATCACCCGTCTAATATACAAACGCGAGCAAGTAATAAAGTAATTATGACAGTAATTGGAGAATTAGAAGGCAAATATAAAAAAAATATACTGCAAAAAAGTAGCATTAAATAAAGCCCCAAACCACAACGCACAGATAAATCTAGCAAAGAAAACAGCACAAAGAATTAACAAAAATCCTAGACAAAACCAGGAACACCGAATCGTAAAAAATGTACCAAAATAAGGTCGAACAGCGTGGCCTGGTCGACTTTGACGAAGTCGGCGTCGAAAACCTTGAGGTCGTCGTCAGAGGAGGCGACCTTCTCCTCGGCCTTGGTTGAAGCGGAGGAGGCAGCAGCGTCGACGTGCTTTTTGCAGTACTCGATGACCTTGGACAGAATTTTGCCGGTGACGTTGGGGATTGGAATGACGTTGTCGACGCAGTCGTCCTCGATCATGTGCTTGATCGTCTGAGACTCAACGGCGACCGCCTCGTCGACCTCGAACACCTCGCCATCGGAGCTTCGGAGGATGATCTTCTTGCCAGCGTTCTCCGACGCGGACGCCATGGGATTCGATTTGAGGGAGGGTTTGCTTAGGGCGAGAAATTGGGAATCGCGGATTCGGAACCTATTAGGGATTTTTGCTACAGAAATATAAATAGGGGAGCCCAAATATACCGCTTCCCCGGAAGGGGAAAAAAATTGTTAATTCTTTTTTTTTTTTTAAATAAAGAACTCTTTTCATCAAAATAAAATAAAATAAAATACAGGGCTTTGGATTTTGATGATAATTTTCTTTCGCTTTATTTAATTATCTTGATGTTAATTTATGAGAAAATATCCTTGCTCAACATTATTTCTATGGGATTTTGAAGTTATTAGGGCTTTGTCAATTAGTTACTTCTTTATTTTATTATTATCTTTCTGATTGTTAGGCGTTAAATTGTTTTTTTAAGAGAGGCGTTAAAATTGTTTATTTAATCTTGTATAAGGAAGTTATGGTCATTGCATTGGTATGAATGTGTGTAATTAGGTAAGAATGAAATGATTAATTGCTATGCCCGCTAAATAAGGAATGGAATGAAATAATAATTTATATTTTTATCTTATAGATTAAATAATTTTAATGATCGAATTTTCTTGTGATTGAGTAAATTATAATGAATAATGACATACTATCTGCGTAATCAATTTAGGTATATTAGCCTTCGATGATTGGATGGATTGTTTAGGCCATCCACAATGCATCTACAAAATTTAAATCGGAACTTTATTATTTACGTGTCACGTCACTATCTCAAATTTTACCACAAATACCAATAATGTAGTAAAAAAAAAATGTCAGACCTCTACTATTCATAGTCTCATCATTTACTTTTTTAATTCATTTTTTTATTAATTTCTAATTTCATATATTTATTTAAATTTTGGTATTTATAAAATTATAATAAGTGACTATAATTTCAAAAATAAAATAATTAAATAAAATTAAATAATTAAAATTTCAAAAATTACATAATTGAAATACTGAAAAATACATAATTAAAATATCGTAAATTACATAGTTGAAATACCAAAAATTACATAATGGAGAAATTGAAAAAAAATACATAATTAAAAATACAAAAATTACATAATTGACTACCTAAATTCTAGTTTACATTCAAGTTGCTCGACTAAGGCTTCGTGCATTTGTCATTGGGCCTCGGACATCTTCGAGGTATCTTTGACAACGCTTTGTAGCAAATCGTTGTACATCATTGCTTCACTCATCGTACTCATCCTTTCACATAAGCCGATAAATTTCTCATCCACTGCGGGTGCACTGCTTGTCGTTGCTGGAGCCTTCATTTTCTCCTTCCACTTCGTCGTTTTATGGCCCATCGGACGGCTCCCACTCGGCGTCTGTAAAATCTCCTCCATCTCGAACTAAAAATAGACGGGATCGGCATCCCACTGGTTGACTAGCGGCTGGAGGTGGAGATCTTCGTTCTTATCGATCTAAATTTAGTACCGCGATGAACTTAGGATGGCATTGAACAATTTGTCACACCTCCTCATACTTTAAATTCTTTCATCATCCTTATAAAAGGCTCTGAGAGCCTCTTTCCGAATATCTTTACAGCTTGTGCCGCTCGGCCATACCTTCTACAAATAGTTGATGTCGTCGGCGAATTTGGAGATATCTTTCTACACCCAGTCCCAATGCCTGCGAAGATGGTCGTAATCCTGCTCGAGTGCCCAGACATGTTTCATTTCATTGTTGTATTTCTCTATGATCATCTCCCATAAAATTTTGACCATTTGTTGGTTGTCGATCATTCGGTCTTAAGATGTCAACAAAGAGGCGCACCACTACTTTCGTCTCCTCCAACGAATACTTTTTGTTGCCCTTTAGTAAAGCCCTTTGGCTGCCTTTGGTCGAAGTACATGGTTCGACCTCCTCGACGTTGTCGTCAACGAAGTGGATACCCGAGAGGCTGATTGGATTCTCATTTGAGCCCGTGGCTAGGAAAGATAGGGAATTATCGACATTCCACGTCGCCGGATTATTTGGATTTAACCACTTTGTTGAAAAAATGTATGAGCCCTTATTGCCAATTTGGGTCGAGATTGTAATTAAAGAGTTGTGATTGTTTGGATCCATTAGCTTTGATTTTAATGAATATGAGGAAGAATGGATGAATTGGGATTAATTTAAAGAGTAGAAAAAAGAATGGATGAATTGGTATGATATTATATATACGACGGATATGAGGTAATTATAGAAGATAGAGGTTAATAAAAAAAAAGATCGAAGAATACCGTTGGCTTCCAGCGATTATAATAAAAAATTCAAAATTAAAATTAAAGACAAACGATCGGGTTTAAAAAAAATAATTTAGTTTAAATTTTAAACTGCAAAAAAAAAAAAAAAAACGGCGACGGGGACTCGTAGGATGCATGCGTGTTGTGCACGCCTCTCCGCTATTAGGCGCGGGGCTGGTAGCAAAACACGCACGCGTAGCAGCGGATCCGTGTCGCAGGCCGCGCATGCAGTCAGTGGCGGAGCCAGACATTTCACGTTGGGGGCCCAATAAGATATTTTACGATTTCTTCGATAAATTTTTCCCCTAAAATCAAAATACAAATTAAACTCAAACTTGCCATAAATTTAAATCGAAAAATTCTATTTTTATTACAACTTCTTGAAATTAATATTGAAGCAAAGAATAATAACAAAAGGAAAGGGGAATTAGTCATGGGTTTAATTTCCAACAAGAAACAAATTTCCACAGTATCTAATTAGCTAATTTAATAATAATATTTTAAAAAATCAAATTTAATATTAAAATTACAAAAACGTCTCTATAAAATTTCACAATTATTGGGGGCATGCGCCCCCATTTTACCATGTAGCTCCCTCAATGAATGCGGTGCTAGCCGCGGATCTCGGTCCGGCACACCACCCCGCAACGCTGCCGCGCCACTCCCCTTCTGTCCGGCTATTTTCCGGCGCCACTGTGGGTGCGGGCCGATGTCAATTCAAAGTGGCCCGTGAATAGGTAATGATGGGCCAATTCTGACCCTTGATTCTTTAGCTCTGGCCTACTTCAAAACCGTCAACTCAAGATTTAGATATTTGAGGCGTCAATTTTTTATTTTTGTATATTTTATCTCTATTTGTTAATAATTACAATACAATACAAATTAAAAAATATTTTAAACATGCATAGTTCAAGTATCGAGTATTGAAAAAAAAATCTTTATTTATATCATTTTAAACTTTAAATTACATTAGGTAATAATGTGCTAAAGCAAAAAAATATACAACTTGCAAAACTTAAAAAAGTTACAAGCTGAAAAGTAGATAATAAAATAAGGGGCTTGGACTTACTTAAAACATTCAGGACTGGCCCAGGATCAGCTTCCAACGCTGCCAGCTTGTCTGAGAACCAGCAACCAGCTGACAGCAACGGGAACCTTCTGGTTGAGATGTGACACAAAACTGGCTACAGCAGCTACACTGTACTTTCTCTTATGAGGATCCTTGTTCCATGATTACAAATGATCAACTCTATCTCCAAAATGATTTCTGAAACACGCAGAGTGACAGCAGCAAAGACAATGGCGCCAGGATTTCGTTTCTTAATACTAGATGCTTTATAGTCCCCCTTTGTGATTGCTTTCAGTTGTTGGTTAACTTTCTCAACAGAAACGCGAAACGGGACCTGCAAATAAGAGTACCGGATTTACTAAAACTATGTAACAAGGCAAAACACAGAAAAAGTTGCAAATTAATCTTGCCCTACACCATCAAATATATGTGAAAAAGAACAACCATTCACAGACTAAGCAGATAGGTTATTTGGCACCATTTGCACCAATGAAAATGAGAGCGATGATACTGACCTAAATGGAATTGAGATATTTGGAGTTCGCAGACAAAGTTTTGTGTAATTGCTTCTCCCATTTAGTCCACTTCTTTGCATATTGGCCCTTAGAGGAATCCAATCTAGCAGATAAGAAGCATTACAAAATCAAATAAAAAACTCTAGACTACCATCAACAGGCTCACTCAGTTGCAGATATAAGTGGTAATATGACATTAACATGCTGCAACAGAACCAACAACTAGACAAGATCTATATAGCTTAAAAGATGTCAAAGTCCCGTTTGTCCCACGTTAACTTGGTAAAGATCTTCCTTTCAATATATAAGTTGGATAACCGTCTCCTTTTATAGGGCCTTTTAAGGGATTATGGGACCAGTTCTAATAAAAGACAGATACACAGAATGGGGCGGGAAACTTACTTTCCGTGCTTTCTGCTATGAAGCTTGTATTAACTTAATCCTTCCTCCAAAGTAAACCTCACACTTTCAGGTAAAGGAGGTCTTTTTCACACGCAGAGTTTTATAAAAGAGATCATGAGCCCTAAGCAAATCAGAGAGATAGAGAGGGAGAGACAGAACCGTGTCTTGCCAATTAGCCGTATAAATGAAACACTGACCTACCTTTCAGGTTCCAATAAAGGTATCTTTACAATTGAGCCAAAACGTTCTATTAGCTCCGTTTCAAACTCTTCATGGTCCTAAAGATTGTAGGACATGATAACATGTTAAAGAACAAAATTATTTAAGACGGATGTCATAGTTTTTCCACAACAGACTAAAATAACTGGACCTTGCCCTCATAAAGATGGAAGAACATCAACAACACATGACCAGCATGTGGAGTTGAATTGTGAAGATTTCCCTAGAGTATGCAAATGAGAAACTAGTTATCAGTTTAACATTTCCTGGAATTGAAGAAGTGGACTATCCGACCTGAAAAACAGCTGACATCATTATTACCGGATGATTAGCACAGTGAATCTCTCGAAATATGAAAACAGCAAGAGCATCAAGCGAGAATGGATTTGATTCAGTCCCTGCACCGTTTTCAAAAGAACAGAAGCAAGTTGAAATGGAGAGAATAAGCAGCAAAGTTCCTGAATATAAGATAAAAATCCTGGGAAGAAATTGACCTTCTGAGTCGGTATAACTGGAACTGCAGATGCCCTTGTGCTGTGACACATGTCCTCGATCTACAAAGATTTGGATAACATACATATTAAGTTAAACAACTCAACAAATCTTACATGCCTTTACCCCCAAAAATCTTTAGTTCTAACAAGATGATAGAGCATTTCCATTAACATTTAGGAGCGGATGAGAAACTGAGAGCTCCTTTTGAAACGAAAAAAGAGCATCTGACACACTCAAAAGCACTACTACTGTAAGAAATAGCCATGCGTAAGATGGAAAGAAAAAAGTTTATGACCTGTCTCCAAACTTCCCCATTTCCAGAACATGTTTATGTGATTGTTGTGCTAGTAATGTGACATTTAAAGCACTCCCAAAAAAGTCCTGTGCTGATCAAATGCATTCTGTGCCATTTTATTTGGAAACTGGTCAATGTAAATATTTGAAGAACAGTTCAAATATTTGAGAAAGAAAATTCATCAAAAATTTGACAGTTGAGAAGGAAATGTGTGTCTGTGTCTATATATAGATCAGATGAGAGAATATTACTTGTCCGAAAAAGATAATAGCCACATTTTGATCAAAAGATCAATAACAACGTTATGATATATTATGACAGACACTACAATCAGGAAATTGTAAGAAAAATGAGATTCAGCTCTATAGCTTTTGTAAGATCACCCATAAAACTATGCACTGGAAGATTATCACTGAGCCTTCCAGGGTAACTCAGTATCTCTTTACAGAGTGCTGACTTAGCACAACCAGGGATTCCTACATTGGAAATCAACAATGCAACCCAGGAAATTAAAAGATTAGGAATTGATACGACAGGGTAAAAATGAGGCAGGGGTTCCTTTCCCAGATGAGCATTGCGCAAAAAGGCATGCACGCACACACGGGAATCAACGGAAACATGTATTCAAATAGAGAGCATGTTCAAACATTTTTATTTATGTAATTTCTTGGTTTTAGTAATGCTGATGCATAATGTGGTAGCAAAGTTTCCAAATTAAGATCAGGCTGAATTTGCTTCATACTGGAATAATATTATTATTCCAGAAAGAGTTCCAAGGGCAAAGATATTATTATTGGAAAAATCTCTAAGAAGCAAAGTGGTTTTCTTCTCTCTTGAGCTAAAATATTATTCCAGAAAGAGTTGTAGGACAAAGAAATTATATCATAATATTTAACGAGCAGTTTCATAATCCGTAACGAAACTCATGAAGTCCATAAAACTGAATATAACTCATACCTGGAACGAGAATAATAAGCCCATGATCTTCAGCGATGGTTTCCTCGACAGTGGGAGTTGGACATGAAGGCATTATATCTCTCTCTGGTTCAAGGTCACCCTCCTCATCTTGACCAACCTCAGTAATGGCCATGAAATCTTCAGCTCTAACCAAACTACCAGCAGATCCAATCAAAGCTCGGTTTTGGGGACTGCGTTTTGCATATTGCTCAAGGAACGGCTCTGCTTCACTAAAATATGTGGACGACGACAGTTGTTTGTGTCCATATTTTCTACAAATATATACCGCCCTAGATAGGTGTGCAAAACAAATTATATACTGGATTACAATTTGGCAAATAATGTAGATAGATATAAAAGAATACAATCTTGCTGAGCTGCCTTTGCTTTGCTGCTGCTGAAGTGTTCCATATCTTTATTTGCCTAAATTAACCAACTAATAGTTATAGAAAGAACAGAAAAGCACACCATTTTGGTTATTAGGACACAGTCATGCCAATATATTTGTTAAGAAGACCTTCAAATTCAAAAAATTTACAAGATAATCATATAAGATAAGAAGCCAGCAAAAACAATTTATAAGAGGCAGTGAGTCCTAGAAAAGACTTCCATCGACATTCAATAATGGGTCCAATTACTACAGGAGATGCAACAGAGTAGGTTATAGCCCAAAAGACAGTGCATACTAGGTCATAGTCAAGTTTTCCACGATTTAATAGACAGCTTCACCTTGTAGAAAGGTCCGTATCTGTATGTTCGAAAATAACAGTAGAAATAACTCAATAAAGGAAGAATCTCCTATTGAACAATCCACCAAAATCATCAAGCATAAGAAATTGAACACGTTTTTACATGATCTTGATTAACTTAAAGAAGCTGAACAATTTTGGCTTATTTTGTATAAAAGATAAAATGCTCAAGGGCGGCGCAAGGGCCCGGTTAGCAACAATACCAATATGTCCACAGGGGTTGTTACTTATAAAGTGCCATGAATAATGATGACCAGGACATAATTTCAGATATAATTTCAAACTACGGAAGAGAATTAGGTGAAATGTAATCAAACAACCTACAATAATCTGACTATCTGAGTAATTGATGAATGCAGGGCAAAATATCTTGTAACATATATGGAAGGAGCTTCAGTTTGATCATCAGGTTTGCATCTTCATCAGCTAAATCATCTTTTGCTGATTCACCATTTAAGTCACTCCCAGAACTAGTTTCCGATGGGAACTCTAAAGCTATTCCCCTATTAGTCTCGTATAAGTTCAAGTCGACAAAAGGACCTGGGGAAGCAACAGATAATAGACATTGATTTCTGGAATTGTCACCAGCAGAAACCAATTCACAAAAGAAGAACCACCTAAAGAACCAGGCAAGGAATATCAAAGGGAAAACATAGAAATTGGGGCGAGGGAGAGAGAGAATTCTCTCTCAGGAGCATGTAACACCCTGACTATAAAAAGGTACAAAAATAAAACTGCCAGGCAGTAAAATAATACCATAAACCAATGCATCAGGCAAAAGGCCCTTATAATGCAATTCTAGTTTGGAAAACAGGAGCCATGTATATGTCCATGAGATGAGCAATGAAATTCCAGGAATAATAAGCACATGAAAACAAAATACTATGCTCGAATTCGGAGCAAACAATATACCTCGATTCAGTGGCCACAAATCAGGATATATATATACATATATATAGACTTCATCGCACTCAAATCTTTCTGGTACCGTTTAAAAGTTGAGTCGTTGTGTACATGTATAACCATCTTAAGATGAAGAATGCCAATTGTGGCAGAGCCAACTTTATGATGTGATGAAACTTAAAAGAAGCAGGGTAACACTTTTCTCTCATCAGTCAAACCATTTCCTGAAGCAAAGGCGAATAAAGTTGATGACAATGAGCTAGGCAATTACCTATCAGGATACTACGGCTTGACATGATTAGAGCATCAATAGTGAAGCCGCAAATGGGGAGAAAACGGGCGGCCGCGGCGGGGCGGCGATGGAGGCGGGACAGCAGCGCCGCAGCCGGGCTTTCAGCCGCTGGAGCGGCTGATCGCCAGGC